>BGPR01009626.1:0-25766 GCA_013235015.1 Araneus ventricosus
TGTAAAATGAAGCCAATTAAGAGTCTTGCGATAGTTCAGAAATAGCATCGCTGTAAAGTGTTCTATCATGGCCTTTGAAGTTGAGGAGAATTACATTTATAATTCTGCTTTTCATTTTCAGGTTTAATAGCGACAATTTTTAACTTACTTTCTGTTCATGTCTTGCGATTTAAGCCTTTTATATATTCAATATGAGATTTTGAAGAAGCGGTGTTAAAGTAACATTGAAAAGTCACTCTTTTTGTTTTCGTAAAAATGTATCACCTTCCTACTCTGAGAAATCATGATTAAAGAAAGAATTTTTCTTTTTAAAGTATTTTATCTATATTCATTATGCTTTGTGAAAAAAGACAATTATATCTTATTTTTATATTCTTAAGGTAGTCGTTTGCTTGCATACCATGATAATGGCATTCAAATTTGTGAATAATACTTTGGTTTGGAGAAGGAATTGATACTTTGTTTTATATGACACAAAAGAACTTTATACAATCACCTTTTTATTTTCGCTGCAATGATAAATTCTTACTAATGTAAACTATTTTTGGCTTCTTAACAAGTTTTAATCTGCGGGTTTAATTTAGGTTTATTTTTGAATGTCACAGATGTTCTTGCACAAAGGACGGATTTCAAGAAAATATCAGTAAAGTACTTATCATGCTCTTTGGGAAATGTCATCATCTCTGATAACGTCTAGACGCCTCTGCAAAATACTTCTAACATGAATTATTCATTGCATGGCTTACAAATCGCAAATCATTTTTACATCGCTTTCTTTAACGACACTTCGTGGCAACTTTTTGAATATAAATCTTTTAAAATAACGAGATGAAATTTTTGAGAAGTTAGAAACAGAATCTCATTCTGTTTCGAATTCAAAAGAAGATCGGTAACACAGAAAGAATAATCAACATGAAAGCAAAGTTTTAAAGCAAAATAATTTACTTTATGGAAATATTTTATTTTGAAATTTGCTAAGCTTCAATTTTACTTTTATTCAATTTTTAGATGCATGGGAAATATAGCAGGAAAATTTAACTGATTTTATGGACGATAATAAATGTTTATTGGAAAACATAGACTCAATTTATACGGAATATATATTTTTTCATGGAGACATCATAATAAATGTTTGTTCATTTTTTTCAAGTTCAGAACGTAATTATTTTGTCATTTTGGTAAGTATTGTATTCATTATTTTCTCGTATACAAAATATAGAAAGATAAGGCAATCTAATCGTGAAAAAACTTCGATCTGGAGACTTTTATGAATCTCCGTGTTTTAGACCTCTCAGAGTCAGAAAAAAAACTTTCCATGCTTGGAATTATGTGAGTCTGATTAAGAACACAATAAACCAAAATCACAACGAGCTAGACGAATGAAATTTGGTATGCAGTCTTCACGCCAAAAATGTTAGTCGGTTTGTTTATCCATCGGTGTGCATGACAGCACAATTCAAATACACGTTTTTAAGGTTAAATTCCCACAATTTGTATAATAAAAATGATTGATGTGTTCTTTTATTTGATTTGTGAACTGTAAATATTTTTTATGTTTATTTATGATTCATTGGTTTTTTTGTCATGCGATCCAATTAGATTTCTGTCGCACGCCTTTCCAATTAAATAAATTCATCTTATTACCATCCTGTATACCATTCGATTTACAATGCAGACGTGAGTTTTGAAGCATAACTTCTATTCAAGGAATTCCTTCCATCCTGTTGTATTAAAACGTGCCTTTTGTTACAGTTTGGGAGAACCTGCAGAGATGTTATGGAAAAATACATTTTAGACTGATTTCGCTTTGAAAAATGTTCGAACAGGAGAACAGAACATGTCGAATATGGGCGGGCCAAGGCTATTAATGTGCTGTCAAACATGCTTTCGGCAGGAAAGAGAAAGATCGTAGAGAAAAAGAGTTATTTCCCACTTTTGTCTTTTTCGGACCATTCCAAAAACCAACTCATTCGAAAAGTAGGTAAAAATAAAGTTCTTCAACAACTTTAACAACCCCTTCTGGGTTGGAAGAATTTAAACATAAGATAAAGGACTATTCATAAAATTCTCCTGGTGAAATGACCAACGTTGGAAGAAGTTATTCGCATTCTTTCATTGAAAAGTAATTTGATGAGTAAAACAAAATTCAGAGTGTCAGGAAAATAATTGGGAAAAGAAAGCCGGAGAAAAAATGAAAAATGCACTTGCTTTCATGGCTTGGAACAAACTCGTATCTCTGTAGAATTCGCCGACTTTTTATTATACAAAGAATTGGATTATCTTCATCGACTTCATCGAGTGACAGACAATTTGACATGTCTATAAATTTTGAAGAGAAGCCAAAGGTGTCAGGCGAAGGTACAAAATGTGACGGAATGTTGTTTCATAAAAATGAGGAGTTGGAGAGTCTAAGTCCGCGACACCGTAAGACGATTGGAATTAAGAGTTGTTTAAAGTTTCAAAATTAAACACAGCTCTATGAAAATGTTTGCCTCAGAAATTCTAAAGAACTGTTTTTCTACTTTCTATATCCTATTCGGGCTTTGTGTACAAGTTTTATGTTTTATGTTTTGTTTTGTTTTTGGATTCACAAACTTTTTTCCGTAAACGTCCGATTTAAGCAATCGCCAAATCCGTTTGAATACTGATTCCATAGCCATGTTCGAACCAGTTCCTCCTTTATTACATAAAGTGTTGAGTAATGTGTTCTTTGGGTTCTTTTCATTCTTTTTATTTAAAACGGCTAAAAAAAATGGCTCCTAAAACGGTTAATTTCCAAATGGAATGATTACAATTAGCTAAATGTTTGGTTAAAAAATTAAGTGCCAGTGATTATCTAACTTTTTGGTTAGAAATTTAAGCGCCCAACAAGCCTCAGAAATCACCAAAAAGGGCGATAACAAGCAATTACTGCAAGCTTTCCAGAAAATGAGGGTCTTATTTTAAATTAACTGTAAGAGTTACAGCAATAGAAACATCAAATTTAATATTTGCAAAGTATCTTTAAGCCATAGAATCAGGGGTGGTGCCAGAGGGGGGACCGGGCGGGGCCCTGGCCCCCCCGTCGGGGATGCTGTGCCCCCCCTGTCGGGGAAAAATTTTGTATCCCGTCGGGGAAAATTTTTGTACGGGGTATTCAACTGTAGTTGATAAATAATAATCTGGCAAAAATTTGAGACCAATTTCATTACACTTGTCCCCTCTGTCGGGGAGATCGGGCCCCCCCCCGGGGGGGCAAAGGGGCCCCCCCCCCCGTTGGGCAAACTCTAGCGCCATTCCTGCATAGAATTAAACTCTACTCTGAACATAAATTAACATCTTCAACGAGAGCGTTGAAATTTTGAAGATTCTCATTGACGAAGCCTTAAACCGGAAGTTGGTGGGTATAGCGGAAATTCTACATTACCCCAAATAAGCAAAACAGAAAACAGATCTATAGAGTCAATTTTCCGAAAATATTTTCTGCTGATATTTGGAAATGGATTTTTTAAAATTTATTTCAGTACTTTATCTTAAAAATTTAAAACATTTACGTTGCCGCAAATTATACAAAACCTTTGATTCCTGCTTATTCTGGGTACAATTATGCAAGAAGAAAATTCTACCTGAAGTATTAACAACTAGCAGTACGCGCACGGCGTTGGCCCGTTAAATCAGGACTTCAACAAAATGAAAAAAAAATAATAACGCCCACAATGACATGAAAACGTTCTGAAAACGAAACGAAAGATACACATTGTTGATTTTTCCCGCTTAATTTTCTTCGCGATAATGACATTTCAACTTTAGTACGTTAATCCAAAACAATATTAAAAAAATTCAACGTGAAAATCCTTATTATACAGCAAGCAATATATAAAATCGAATCCGAAAATAATAATTGAAGTCATTCAATTGAAGGTTATGACGTCACCTGCTTTCTGCCCCTTCAGCCAATGAAATTGCCAGCAACGTTCCGGAGAAGTGTCGCAGGCGAAAGCTCGCTAGAGGAAAAATATCTTTCAACTGACAAGTTAAAATTAATTACAAAATCAGGACTTCAACAAATTAACAATAAAAATGTATTAATATTCTAAATCTGATGTTAAACGAAAATATTTTTTTAAAGTTTCTACGCATATATTTTCTGAATTTATATTGAAATTTTTTAATAAACATGTAGTAAAAATTATTATTTAGTCCATATACTTCCTTTACATTTTTCCGAATTATAGCTAAGGAATCATGTGTCATAAATTGATAATATTTATTCCTTCGTAACTTCAGTTGTCTACAGAAATAATATATTTAAGTTATTCTCGTTTTTCTTGACGACCGAATATATATTTGAATAAAATTGACATGAAAAGAATTCCTTAACTTCTTCAATCTTACTCTTGGAAAATAAAATCGTTCTTTTACGCACTGTTATTTAACTTCACTTGTTTTATTTTTGTAAAAATGAAATTTTATAATCTTGTTCTCACTCCCTTCTCGATGTGCTGAAGAGTTTTTGCTGCTATGCATTCTCGATGAAAATAACTATTCTAATATTTTCAGAACTTTAATATCATTCGATTTTTTACTCATGTCTTTATGTTCTAGAGTTTTGGGATTTTGCACAGTTGTGTATTTTCGACGGCAATACTAATAATATTAATATTTTTAGAACTTAAATAACAGTTTAATGGAAAAATACAATTTAATTTTGCTTCCATGTTTGGTAGTGATTTCGATTATCACTAGGTCGTAGGAAATACGAGAAAAAACTAATTTCAAGATTCCTTTATATATATAATAATGAATTCTAAATTAACAACTAAAAATAATGTAAATAAAAATTTCTACTTTATAGCACACTAATCGAAATATGTTTCTGAAAACTGTTTTCGTTCAATTTATTCAAATTTTAAGTACAATTATTTTTTCTATAGATCTTGAATTTCATTAAATAAATAATTAGTAGATAAAATTATTATGATATTTGTATCATTCATATATATCAATGAGAGTTTAACTCATATAAAACTACTTTTAGTTCAAAATATATAAAATAAAGATTCATATTTCAATAGATGGCAAGCCTTATTTTGCTTCAGACAAATATTCAGAAAAGAAAATTTTTTTGCACATCATTTTGTACATTAAAAAATGTCATTTTTTTATTTGTACAGATATATACCCATGTCTATTATCACTGCACATTGTCTGCGAGATTTCAAGACCCTTCTGTCATTAAGGGTCTTTATACTCTTATAAGAATTAATCATTATTTTTTTTAATTTAAGAGATCGGAGTGAAATAAACCTTCCGTCATTAAGATTCTTTATACTCTTATAAGAATTAATCATTATTTTTTTTAATTTAAGAGATCGGAGTGAAATATACCTTTTGAGAAGTATTTCAATTTTCAGAAAGAATATACCAAGATGAATATGTACGAGCTGAAATTATTTGTATCCTACCCTGCCTTCTTTAGGCGGGACAGAGAAAATATGATTGAAAAAAGCAAAAAAAAAAAAAAAAAAACCAGAATTATTTTCCTCCTTTTGCCGTTTTCGAACCATTCCTTAAATCAACTCTTTAAAATAAGAGGTAGAAATAATACTCCTTGATCTCTCTTTAACAACCCACTCGGAGTAGAACGAATCGAAAAAATTAGGTTAATAGACTTTTCATAAAATTTTCCTGGTGAAATAGACGTTGATACGAGAAGTCGGTCGAGCACACGCATTAAAAATCCATTCAATAAGTGAAACGGTATTTAGAATGTTGTAAGAAACGGTATGCTTAAAGGTAAATTCTTTTTTTCTGAGGGGGCGGGGATGGAAAATGTATTTGCTTTGATACTTGAGGTTGTGTGTCTGCAGATATTTCTCATCAAATCAACGATTCTTGGAATATACACAGGAGATAATTCATTCTTAGTAAAGGTTTAATTCTTGGAGCGAGAGTTCAACTGTTTCTGAAAGGTTGAAAATATGCCAAAAGTGTAGAGCTGTGGTAACAGAACTCTCGGAAGAAACTATATCGTAAAAATGATGATTTTTATGCGAGCAGATTGTTGACTTTGCTAAATGTAGATAACTATATGCCTTGCAATATTTCTGGAATAAACAAGTGTGAGAAGTGTTTGAACTTGAATCCGAGAAGTTATGAAGAACTTACGAACTTATTTAATTATTTTTGTTCCACTTCCCGATTCAACAGCAGTATTTAAAAATATTTGACGTTAATTATTTAAATAGATTTTTTTAAATATTGCTATAGCTTTTCTTTCTAACATTTTGAAACAGAGACGTTTAGCAAGAAGTAAAATCGCACGATCTTCAGTGTTATGATTCGATTTTTTTCCCTTACACTTCTGAATGCTCATGGACAAAAAGAATGTTTATATTTCAAATATATTTCTTAATTAAATCTCATATTTGAAGGAAGTCTTCTTTTCGCATTTCACTTGATATAGTTTTCATTTCTTTAAATTTGGTAAACGAATTATAATCCGTTCCTCGAATAATAATAGTTGATAACCGGAAAACCGAATCATCCCGCCCTGCCGTAGCGCCCGGGTTCAACTAAGTGACAGCCGCTGCAATAGTTTGAGTACTGAGGTCGGAGACCTAGTAGCCCATCACCAAGCCACGCCCCGACCAACCAGAAGGAGGTACGTACTATACCTGGTGGATGACTCGGAGGTCCACCGTCATTGTATGCTCAAGGGAAGCGAGAACCAGCTAACTTATACGGCTGCTTCTCATCCGTTAACTTGCGGTGCCCCCTGAGGTTGTCTGTCAATAATAATTGGTAATTCGTCTAATGATGAAGAAATGATTATGCTACTTGAATGCAAAATTTTTAAGGAATTATTTAATTAAAAATGAAGGACAAACGAAGCAAAGCTTACACCGAAGTTAAACTTAGTTTTTCTATTTTATATGTCGAAATTTATAGCTGTTTATAACTTCTGCTCTTGGCCAAAAAAGAACTCGACACACTACTATTTTTCATAATTATATGTTAGTTGTTAAATTTTACTGAAATGTAAATTATTACGCTGGTTCAAGCTTCCTATAATAAAGATATCAGAATAACTAAAAATGAACTATGCCTTTTTTTAAAGTTTAATGAAATTGAGCATTATAATATGAAATCAAACTCAAGTAGGAAGTGTTTTGGATAACTTTTACCCAAAAGCGAGGAAAAGTAAATTCAATTAATTCTTCAATTTATATTTCGCATTGTTTACTTGGTTGCTTACGCATTCTCATTCCCCTGAAAGTTCCAAACAACAGCCAGAAACATAAAATCACTAATGCACCTCTCAGAAATCTCTTTCGGAAGATCTGCCCCAAGAGAGCAAAAATATTTCAGAATTCAATTTCATTCCTGAAGATCCCGAATTCCCAACTGCTTCTAACGAGGAAATCAGTTCTCCTAACTGTCCAAGTTACGAGTCGAGTCAGAGGTATTGACAAGTATTTGCTGAAATAACCTTTCTTTTTGCCTTGTCACATCGTAAGCACTTCCTATGCTTCTCTCTTTGTTTGCTTTTGCTTTTCAGAGAAAAGAATTGATGAAAGAAACAAACAATGTACTGTTGAAAATTTGCATCATTAAAACAGTGTTATTTGATATGGTTTTTATGCCATTTTATCCGGTATCCAATTCCCAAGTAGCTCAAAGATATTGTATAATATTGAACAATATGCGGAATATTGTATAATATTGTTTAATATCATATAATATCGAACAATATTTTACAATATCGGACAACATGTTGTGCTATTTGTGTTAACCGGCTAATACCAGAGTATAATTTTAAATTTGAGATTTAGGCCTATTACAATAAAAAAAGCAAACAAACATGTACTGGGTTACTGAACCGGAGGTACAGTAACCCGTACAGTGGATGTAGAGTAATGTTCCCATCTCTCTTTTTCTATTGATCGTGGTGCAATAAAGAACATTTACTAAGGAAGGAAAAAAAAAGTTGAGGAGGAGGGAGAGGGCGAAGCTGGAGACGGCGCGCAGACCAAGAAGGTTACATGGAAGGAAGCAGACGAAGGATTCTAGACTTTCATTCATTTGGCGAGAAACGTTCATCTATCAGCCCATAATGTTATGAAGCTTCATATGAATCACAGTGAATATCTAAAACTACGGCGACGATCTTGTAAGCAGGTAGACATTCCAAATTGTATATCTTCACACTAAGAAATTGTGTAGCTTTCATGTGTTAGATAATATGTGCTATTTAATTTGCTTTTCATCACAAAGAAAGAACAAATAAGTTATAGAAATATGTATTCAGTTGTCCGGAATATCTCTTATCCGGCAACCGAGAGGTCACGTTGTTCCCGGATATGAAATATTCTATTGTAAATATCAGTTTTTGATTGATTTTTATAGCGTTCCATTTTCGAGAGAGTAACGCTAATTCCTCAGTTTGCCCCCAGTTGGCGCTGTGAGTGGTCTCAGTGTGCAGAACAAAACAACTTTACTGACCGTAACCACAACTTTTATGACTGTAGCTGCCGTTATTCTGAAACTAAGGGGGAGGATGTAAGTACCTTCAGTGGTCAACCTGCATAATATTTTTAATTTTTCTATATTTTTTGATATATGAAAATAAAGGTAAAAATTTTACACGGATAAGGATAAATGTTCCTGAGTATCGCATAAATCAAGAGTCATTTATCGAAAAGAAAAACTTTGTTCACAATTTCAACAAAAGTTACATAAATGCAGATATTATTCATTACTTTGAGAATACAGTAGAACCCCGCTAATCCGGACGAATTCAGGCACATGAACGTACGGATTAGCGAGGTTTTTAAAAAATAACGTAAAACACTTTTTTCAAAAATTGTATCTATAGGTAATATTGTATATTTGTATGAGCTAACATTGTATGGATATATTGAATGAACATGATACAGTGTAAACATGATATGTACATACATAATTACTACTTATGTAAGTGAATGAACATAATCATTGTCCAAAAATGTCAGTGATTTTTTTGCGCGACCTTTCCAATTTTTAATTCAAATGCGCGGTCTCTTAAACGTCTGAGGAGCATAATTTCATGTGCTTCAAAATTTTGCTCTTCAACCCACTGTAATGAAGTGTTGACTGCCCCCACAGCCTCAGAATGAGAAATTTTGATGGGGTTTACAGGGGTGACGTCGTCATCATCATCTTCTTCTGCTGTTACTGTCCTGATAAAAAAATTTCGTTGTCTATTAAAATTTCATTTCGAGCCAAACTGTCGTCAGCTTCAGCAGCCCACTGGAGGGCTTCAGTATTAGACATGGGGTTCGTGTTTTGTAACTGGTTAATGAATGATGCAAGCTGAATTTCTGCAGTTTGCACATTTTCTTCAACTTCAGAATCAATAAAATTGAGAAGCAAATTTTTCCACGATTTGTTGAGCTGCAATGTAGACACAGATGCCCAACAGTTAGCAAGACTGAACACGACATCTTTTAAATTTACATTTTTCAGTGTTTTTCCAAGCTTTCATTGTACAGAGAATCATTGAGAATGTTCGTAAGAAGCAACTTGCATCATTCTCCATGGACCGTCCGGATTACCGAGGGTTCCGGATTAGCGCGTGTCCGGATTACCGGGGTTCTACTGTATTATTAATTCTTTAGGTGTGAATAATTTAATTTGTGTGTTGGCGATTTCTTTTTTTATCGATTATATTACTAACCTATATCGATAAAAGGAGAACCCATGCTATGTGGCAATTGGTGACAAAAGTAATAACGGTTTTCGCTTAACTTATTACCTTTGAAATGTGTTCCGAATTTGGAGTCCTTTTATTTCCTATTACGTGAAATAACGCTCACCTCTAAATGGTTGCAGATATTTCTAAACTATTCATGTCTAGAAACGAAAGTGAAAAAAAAGCTTACTTAGTAAACATATAAAACAGAATAATTATTTTAACAAAAAAACATTTCAAATTTTAATTCAGACATGAAATCAAAGCGATAAAATTCTCTGACGCATCTTTCGATACAATAAAATTTCGTGTTTTCATAAAATTCAACATTTCGAGATTTATCAGGATATAAATGTGTATAACTCTCTTCGTGGTGCATGAAAAATTTCTAGACGCAAAAGTGCGTCTATCAATGGAATTCTTTATAGAGTGTTTGTGAAAATGCATTTTTTCTTCTCTAGAAAATATTCATAAATTCGAAGGAAATAAAACTTTTTAGGGACTTTAAATGTCAAAAATGTGTAGATGATGGAAGAGACCAAGATGAAAACGGACGAACCTAAATTATTAATATCTTTCAAATCTGCTTTATTATGAGATTTTGAGGAGAAGTGAGAAAGTCAGAAAATAATTCTGTCTGGCTTTTGATATTTCGGGACATTCTATTAACTCGTTCAAAATAGAAGTAAAAATTAAGTTTTTCAATCTCTATTTAAAAACTCATTTTGTGTAGGAAGGACTGAAAAAATTAGGTTAATGGACTTTTCATAAAATTTTCTGGTGAAATATCTCCCGATAGAAAAAGTCATTCAAAACCTAACGTTAATAATTCATTCGAAGAGTAAACCAGAAATAGGAATGGAAATTGGATTTCTTGAAGAGAAGCGTTTAAGGGAAGAATAACAACAACAACAAAAAAAGAAGTGCACTTACTTTCATAGTTGGAGACACATGTCGCTGACAATTCATACTAAATCGCCCACTTTTGAAACTCACATGGAAGGTAATTCATTTCAAACAAGAATTTCTTTTCTTTTGAGGAGCGACAATTTAACTCGCAAAGAAGTTTTGAAACCAAGCCAAAGTGTGGAAAAGCGGCAATGAAAGTGTCGCGCGACGTATATTCGTAAGAATAATGAGTTAGCAGAAAGTAAGTATATTGCATTTTTATAAACAAGGCAAATAAAATTTGCGAAGTATTTTAAGAATAAACGCTGCTGAAAAGTGTTTGAATTGCAACCTGGGAGTTTGCGTTGAACTATTTATAAATTATTTCTATCTCCTATTTGTTTTTAATAGGGGCAGTGTTTAAATCCTGTAGCCCCTGGTGACTTCAGGTGGAAGAGTTTAGTTACTTATAATCTTTCGTCTCAAAGTTTATAAGTAACTGATATCATTTATGATCTTAAATTGTCTAAACCTTTTAACTTACCCATATTCTTCGAAAATATGAGCATAATTGAAGCTTTACCTTGGTTATACTGTCTCTAATTTAAATATAAGACATAAAAGTATTTGCCTTTTTTGCTTAGTCGATGCATTTCTCGTTTATTCTTGAATTTCTGCTGATGAAAAATTTAAATTTTGGTGCATATTATTTTTCATTATTTACAACTGCACATCAAAGGTAAAATATCGTAAGTAAGAGTGTTATTATTTTACAGGAGAGTTTCAAAATGCAATATATCACATGCTGTTCTTTATTTTTTAGAGCTGTTATTTTTGTAGTTTTTGACCTACGGTTACGACATTCCACGTATCAGAAGTTACAATCGGGATAATGTAAGCTCAATAAGACATCAAAATCAGGAAACTTGAACTCTTGAAAGTTTAACTCTGAGTTACAGAAATGTTGAATGAAAATCTACAATATAGAGTAATTCAAACTGACTTCCTTATTTCAAGCGGTTATAAGTATTTAATGAAAAATTAAACGAAGATAAGATTTGTAAAAAATAGTATAAGGAAGTTCAAAGTTGTTGCGTGATTCCAAGCATTGTCGTAGCAAAATTCTTACGTTTGACATAGTCTTCCTATTTCAGTTCTTGCATACGTTGAATTCTGTACAGTGTCATACGCATAAGAATACGTTAAGCAGTTATTTTTGGGAATTGCAGCTCCCAATTGGCTTTGCAGTTTGATTTCTGTGGATATCGATAAAATGTACTATCGAAATTAGTCCAACTTAAATTTCATATTATACGAAAGTAGTAGAAAATTTAAGTGCGCTAGTTTCTCAAATCCACTGACAAAGCTCTTCCAGTAAAGGAATTAGCGAGAGTCGAAGACTCTACTTGCTTTTTATTAAATATTTAATGAAACTAAATTTTTTGATCTATTCTTTTTCGAAATCGGCACTTAAGAAGGATTTGAACATAGAAATTCTATAACATATTATCAAAAGGAGTTGAATGAATGTTAGATTATGTTAATTTACTGTAATGTTGATTTAAGAACAGCACTTGAAATTTCAACTGTGTGTAAATAACCCAATTAAATTTCTTTAGTAAAAGGATAATTAAGGTATTTTAACTAAAGTTTCAGTTTTATGCCTTTCATTGTTTACAAACTAATCAAACGAGTTTTGATTCCCCAGAAATTTGAAGCAGCAATCGGAAAACACCGAAGCAGCGAATTCTTCTCTCATAATTCTCTTTCCGAAAATATCCCCAAGAGAGAAAGTAAACAGAAACATTCTCGGAGAACTTCAAAGGTTCAATTTTGTTTCAAGAAGATCCCGATTTCCAGAAGCTCTTAACTAGGAGATCAAGTCTCTCACCTATATGTTCAAGTTACGAGTCGAAATAGAAGGCACTTAAAGAATTTGCTGATACACATTTTTTTATATTTTGTTGTGCAGCACTTAGGATTTTTTTTCGAAATTAATCTTTTATAAAACTCACCCTGAGGCTTCAAAAAATAAATAAGTTTTGCGAAAAAAAGTTTTGATGTCATTTTATATTTTTAAAAACTTCCTTTTCATGCGACTTTTCTTTTGTTCACTTGCAGTCAGAGATTCATTAAGTCTCCCTGCTTTATACATTGAGATATAGAAATTTTAATATCATAATGTTTATAGCCTGGATACTATCGGTAACTGTGTGATGAGTCATGCATAAAGTGACCATTTATTTTTCTCTCTCAAAACGGGACATTTACTAATTTTTTGATTATAGGACGTGTATTCAAGAAAACTCATATTTAATCAGTTTCTAGTTATTAATGAAAAGAACAAGAATCGACAGGTGAAATACATATATATAATTTAGGTTTTTTATATTTTTCTGGAAGAAATTTTTGCTTAAATATATTTGGTATTGATTTCAAGTAAGAGTGAAATTCTTGACAGAATTTCTTAAAATTTATTTATTAATTAACCTTACTTTCAGAATTGCGACTAGCAACTATATTAAGCACAGGAGAAAAAATCCTTTCTACGGGTGCATTAGTGTCGGACAGTCATAGAATACAATCAATAATAATGTGAAAGTTCGTAGACTCAAATTATTGGAGTGAAAGTGTTTGAACAATTCCATCTAACGACTTTCGGTCGAAAAAATTCCATTGCGTCATTTTTTGCGGTGTAATGTAATAAGAACGTAGAGAAATAAATGCGGTTAGCGGCTTCTGACAGATTTACATATTTGTACGTCGTATTGCGTATACCCCGTCGTCGCTGTGCTAGTAGGCATTGCCCTAAGAATTTTTTGAATTTTCGTTCCCTTCTCGGAAATTGTTTCCATGGGTTCCACTTTTCTGAAAAAGGGACATTTCGGAGTCCAGAAGCTGTGTTTGGGAACAACGGGATAGGCTACTTAAAAACGGGACGTATGGTCACATTAGTCATGCCCATTAATAGTGCGTCTGTGAAAAAGTACATGGAGCACATAGATATTTCATATATAAATCGCAGAATACCCTTCAACAAACTGTGCATTATGTGATACAAAACGACAGGTACACTTATCTCCAGTAAGTTTTTGATATTTCATTTCTTTCTTGAAAATTGGTTTCGTGGGTTACTCCCTTTCTGAAAACGGGACATTTCGGCTTCCCGAAGCTGTGTTTGGGGACAACGGGACTGGCTACCTAAAAATGGGACGGTCCCTTTTAAACGGGACGTATGGTCACATTAGTCATGCATGATGTGAACACAGTTCAAAACACTCTACACAGACCGTTGTACCTAAATCTACCAAATTTGATGCATACAGTTACTTTTTGAGTAGTAGGTAGTCACTAAGAAATGGTGTTTTAAAATTTTAATTAGATTTGAAATTTAAAATTTATCGAAATGTTCTGAATTTTTCTCAATAACTTGGCGGCATGTTTATTGCACAAAAAAGGACATTTACACAACTAAAATGAAAGAAGTTAGCTTTTAGTGACATTAATTTCTTTTCCATGCAATGTTTCCCCTAATTTTAATAAATTTTTAAAACACTTTAAATTATGAATAAAACGTAAAAAAAAAGAAAAAAAAAATCGACGGAAGGCTGTCTCTGCGGAACGTCCTCTGGGATTGAGGGGTGTAGACTTATTTACCCAACTCAACTGTGACTAAAGTAGCTCTATGTGACTATTAACTCTATAGTCTATAGTGACTATTAGTCTAGTGTGACTATGTGAATCTATATATGTAAAATTCTTCTTAATTTTCATCAACTTTACAACTATACTATGACTAAACCGTTCACTACAAATCCTAAAATTATTTTTGCAATCTTCAATGTCTACCTTTTTCTGTTAAAAAAAACTAAAACCAACTCTCCATGTTATTTGGTAGCGGAGCTGTAAGCGTTTAACTTTAGCACAAAATTCGACGTAATTCAACAATTCTTGAGTAATATTTCGCGCGATCGATGAATGAGTTGCCTTAGTCTGCATGCGCGTCGCTGTGACGTCATTAAAACTTTTCGTGATTTTCATCAACTTTGCCGCTCTTCTTTGAATAAGCCGTAATTCCAAATTCTAAAATTCTTTTTGGAATCTTCAATGTGCACCTTTCTCTGTTAAATGAAACTAAAACCAACTCTCTATGCTATTTGGTTGCGGAGCTATAAGCGTTTAACTTTAGCGCGAAAAGCGTCACAATTTTTTGCTTTCCCTACTCATCATTTGATCACTATGAAGAGACGTAAGGCTACGTCAAAAAATAAACAAAAAATGACAGAAAATCAAAAATAATTCCAACAAATGTTATGAAGTTAATTCAAGTCGTTGCACTATTAAGCTAACCTAAATCCGTAACATTATTAATAATATTTCCTTTGTGCGGAGGAATGGTTGAAGAGGTATGCCAGTAGGAGGTACTCAAAAATAAAAAGACTCATTGGGAGCATGAGAAGAAAGAAAAGTCAGGAGACATTGCTCTAGGATGACACGTTAACGATTTACAAAGGAAATATTTCAACAAGAAATTTATCATTATATACATTGGCACCAGAATATAATATAAAAAAGCAAGTAAAACAATTATCAATATAAAAAATAGGATAAGTATTTTTATTTTTGGCTGATTGCAACGCGGATAGGCTTCGAATTAAGGTGCTTATCTGATATGCCGTTATTCAAGGATTCAATCCACGGTGATATGGCCACTTGAGTCTTGGCATGCTGAGAATAATCAGCATTTGTGTCACATGATTTTTAGCAATAACAAGAACATATATTCCTCCCTCATTAGATCATCCAATTCTAATGGAAAGCGCACATGAGTGCTTTACTCTTGGACCCTCAAATTTAAAATTTTAGTGCTTCCTGCGAAACAATATCGTTTGCTCCCTCTTTAAAAAGTTTTCATTTACTGTTGTTCTTAAGCAAGAAAAAAAAATTGTTTTGGGGCATCTTGAAATTAATTTCCATGCCCATCATCTGTTTTGTATACTGGATTTTGTAGGGTTCAAATGTGTGTAAGTAAGCGTTTTAGTGTTCTTTTTTTATATTTTTACTTTTTTAAATTAGTATTTTTTCTTCTCTTTTATGTCGGCTTTCATACCAGATATGTAATGTTTTTTTTTTAATTTTTTAAATATAAAGATGCTTCATATCTATCAAACTGCTTAAAGAATCAGCCATTCTGATTTTCCAGGTGCAGAGGTATGGAGTGGTGTTCTGTGTTCTCAGTCACATGACTTATCTGATATGTTAAATATCCCATCAGAAGCTGTTTTGCATTTGGTCGTCACTGTTAAATCATATTTATGGCATAAATTCATGAATTTAAGAGTATTGTTCTCTCGCACTTGTGAGCAAACTTTAAGGCAAATTCACAGTAAAGATAAATGTCAATAGGGTGGCAAGAAATAAACTGTCGCTATGTTTCGGAAAAGCACTGTGTCGTGCAAATTGCTTGATTGGCCCGCAACTCGAACCATTTGTAAATAATTTAGATTCATTTTGAAGAATTTCCTTGTAAAGATTGCCAAGGGAAACTGGATATTATTTGAGTATTATTTCTTAAAAATACTTTGGGTTGAAATCTTCACTGCTGAGGCAAAATTATGCTTTAAGAATTTTTAATACTTTTTCATATATTTTTCTATGAAATGGTTAAATCACATGAAGATAGGCTAAAATTAATTATTTAAAATGAATATTTTTTGAAAATTATTCATCTAAAATATTTGCGTACAATATTTGCGTACCAGCAAGATATAAAACGTTTTATGAGAACAAAGATAGAATCATATTACTATGAACGAAACGTAGTTGTTTGCACATCTTATAGGAAAAAAAAACGCTCTTAAGTAATTGAAAAGTTGTTTTTGAAGCAATTATCATACATTATTTTTAAAAATTGATATTTTGAAATCCGAACGGAAAGCAGAAATCATGAAAATAGTTCTACGGGGCCGCAAATTAAAAAAGTGTTCAATACTGCTTATTCTTGAAAAGTGCACGACCTTTAATTGCCTTCATTTTACGATGTGACTAAACCACTCGAACTACATTCCTCATTTTTCTGAATCATTATTCCGTAATGGTTGGCGCATTTTCAAATCTTTTTAACAAGCGAAAAGTTCGTTCCATAAAGAAAACTTTTGGTTGGGATAAATTACCTTCTCTGATATTCTAAATTCGACTATTTAAATTGAAAATATCTTCAGACGTATGTACCCAAACTAGGAAATTTTTCAGTTTTTAATTTTTAAAAACCGTTTCTGTGTAAGTATCGCCATTGCTAATGTTTCGTATTCCGTTTTACTCATGGAATGAATTTTTAATGGAAACCTTCGAGTGACTTCTTCCAACGACTATAATTTTTGAAATGATTTTTTAAAATCTTTCTTACCCCGAATATGTTGTTAAAGAGAAAGATAGCTAAGCACTGTTCAGTTTTCCCTCTTTTTGATGCTGTGGATTTAAGGAATGTCCTGCACTAATACAATAGGAAAGAATTCTTTTTCTCTCTCTTTCATGCTGGTTTCAAATAATAAAGAATACAGGGAAGAATATTGACAATTTTAGTCCTTCTCTACTTGGCATTATTTAGACCTATCTTGTCTGAAAATTTTTCGAATTCAAACATTTCTCTGAAAGTTTATTTTCCTCAAATATTTGCAGATTTTTCAGAGAAGAAAGGATGAGTTTTGATATAACGTGCAGAGAATTCGACTTATAGAGTGTTCTTATGCTTCTAAAATATCTCATGAAATGTCAAGAGACTTATATATGTAGATATAAATTCGAACAAATAAAGAAGAATAGATAGGTATGAAAAAGGATATGAGTATTGATTCGGACAGTATCTGAAAGAATTTGTTGTATTAGAATTCATGTCTAAAGCAAAATTTGTTTGTTGTCACACAAAATATTTGCCATGAATATATATCTTGATATTTTAAAGTAAGTTCTATACTACTGTCTCTCTTTTTGAAGAAAGGACTTTCAAAAATTGGGTTTTACGAAGAAGTCATTTTGTTTGTGTACCATATTTAAGTCAATTATTTACTGTACAAAATGCAACATTCTGTAGAATATCATCTATAAATAAAATATTTCTATTTTCTGAATTTTGAATAAGAATGTGGAATAATAGTTAGAATTTTTATTTATTTTATTAAGAGAATTACAGATCAAATGAATAATCACCGTCTTCTTCAAAAATATTAATATCTTGTGAAATTCAAGACTGTATTTGAATAAATAGCACGTAAGTCCTCTCAAAAATTTAATTTGATTTTATTAAGATTAAGCGAAACATTTCGATATTCACCTTGATTATCCTTTAACAGTTCGAACAAAATTTTATTTTTCTATTTTCATTTTTTGAAAATCTGAATGAGTAGAACTTCCAAATCTAATGATTTTGAAAGCAATTCATAAAATACGAATGTCAAAATTTCTGCTTTGCATTTCAAATCTATGTTCTCGTGTTGATTCTTTGTTCAGAAGGGTTGGTATGACCTTCAATTTTGCCATTTTGAATAAATATGTCGAGTTCTTTATTATTTATTGAAAAAGCATAAATTTGCGTTTTGAAGGCAAGTAGCTTTTAATTTGACGCGTAACTAATTTTAGCTGAAATTTGTAACTTAATATCTGATTCTGTTTCATTTTTTAATAAAAAGTTCGTGCATGTTCGGAAAGATTTACATTCAGAAAGTTGCCATAATCTTTCTACTTTATGGCAACTTGCCAAACATTGCAAGATTTATTTTTAAAGAAAGCAATGCAAAAGTGATTTAATGAAGCATTAAAGATTGCACGGAAGAAATAGTTGATAAATTTACGATAGATGTCGAGAGATTGTAATGAACAGGATAAAGAACTTTATTGATGTTATTATGAAATAAAACAAATATATGATAAATTCAGTACAGTTCCTGCGATTTAATACATTCTCCATTAGTTGCGTAACCAAGTAAAGTACTTCAGTAACCCTTCAGAATGGAAGATTACGTACGGTAGTTTACTTTGCAGATCAAAATTAGTACAGATTAAAAATAAATAATATTTAATCTTAGAACAAGTTTAGATTTTAAAGATAAAAAGATTATAAGTTTAAGTTTAGAATATATACTCTAATGAAAAAGATAATATTACCGCTCTTCGAGAGCAAAATATTTTTTAAAATTAAAACTTATTATAACTCTTAGAAACAATATTCAAACTGAAAATTAATTTATTATTTCAATAAATATAAATAAATTGAATTGAGTTACTTTGTCCTGTGAAACTCGCTAGTGCTTTTAATACTATACTCAGATATTCTCAGTTTCAATTTGAAAGAAAACTTTGATTATTCTCAGTTTCAAACAAAACTTTCAACAGTTCTACCTTTGAGCATGATGGAATACCACAAGAGATCTCCAGGGCTACAAGTTACAGGATCTTAGCTTCCATCACTTCTATACACAGTAGAGCTTTGAAAAATGTGAGTACAGTGCTGCTGTTTTTGGGGTAGAGAAAATCGGGCAGAGAATCGCATCAAATTTTGCCAAAATCACGATGATATCTGATGTAAAGTTGAAGAAATTTTATGGGGAAGACTACATGAGCCGCACAAGAGTTTATGAGTTGTTCAAATGTTTACAATATGGCCGTGAAATTGTCGAAATTTATGAATTCCAGAACTTTGACAAATGTCAAAACATTAAGATGTTTGTTGAACTGTGCATAAAAATAATTGAATCACGATTCGTGAGTTCTCTGGAGAGTGCAGCATTAGCTTTGGTTCAGTTCAGACCATTCTGACTGAAGATTTGGGTATGAGATCTTTGTTTGTCAAGTTTGTGGTTTTCTCGCTTTGAGCTGCTCACGATGTTGTTGAATGTGTCAATATCAAAGAAACATTTTTGAAATGATTGTAATAGGGGATTAATCTTAATTTTATGCTAATGTTTCACGAGCATTAAAGAATATGAAGTATAGTTTTAAGCTCAAATTTCTCTGCCATAACAAATGCGCGGACAGCACAGTATATACATTATTCAAAGCTGTACTATACAGAAGTGGTGGGAGTTCCGACTTTGTAACTTTCTGCACTTGCGTGGAGGGATTCAGGATCAATATCTTCCAAGCGTCTTTACTCTGCGTATTTTAGCTTTGAAGATGGAGTACCAAACTTGATACTTTTTTTTTATCACATTGAAGTATGTATAAATGTATAGGAAAATCAAAAAAAATGATTAAGGTGAATAATGTTCGAAAACAGATTCATTGATTGTTAGTTTTTTAATTTTTTTAACAAAGCAGTATTATTTAATCATTCTTTTAACTGCAAATCAAAGAAACGAAAGTTTGAGAAAAAATGTTTTTTAACCGGTGAATAAATCACTAAATTCTTTTTGGATTCATGATACAAATATGTTTCAACAGCAATTTCGGGATAATTTTATTGATATTTTTTAGGAATAATTTTTCTTCCTTGAACATTTTGATAAAAATGAAAGCCGTTTTGAGGCTTTTAATTCCCTCCGTCCGCCCCAAGAAAAAAATGTTTTTCGCTTGGCTTCTAAAAAACAGCAAAAGAAAAATTATAGTTAAATATTTTCTGTTTGCCAAAAACAAAATAAAACCGAAGTATTTACAAAGTAATGTACGTCAAAATAATCAAGAAAAGGCGTCTCAGCAAATACTTTATGCCAATTTGTGACCTGAACTGTGATCTTCGTGTAGAAACTTCGGGAGATCGGAATTTTCATGAATACAATTTTTTGTCTCATGAATACAAACTTCGAAATCTTGGAAAATATTTCCACTCACCTTGCTCTCAGGGGGAAATATTTGGAAAGAGAGACATGAGAGACAAATTGGCTCTCTATATTGTCTTCTGGTTCTCATTTTTATGGATAAACAAAACTCGAGAGGTTCAGAGCAATGGAGAATATAAAAATTAAATTAATTAAAGGTTTTTTTTTGTTCTGCGTTTAAAGAAGCTGTTTGAAACATTTTAGATGAGAGTTTTATGATGTATGCAGCATTGCTAAGTTTATTTTCTCTTTTAAGAAATGTGGAAATTTATATAATCTGATTTATTACCTTGTCTATAGGAAGCATCATTAAAATTGGTTGGTGTGAGGGATTTTTTGCTGCATAGAATTTTGCTAAAAATAGTTGGTTTATTGTTGATATATAACTATGAGAGTTAGAATCATAGAATTCTTTTTTGGAATTGTTTATATCTGGAAGGATGTTGCAAAAAATTATTCTCTGGATGAGCCTATATTTAAACCCTACATGCGTTTTCTCCAAATGGGGGAAATATAATAATTTCGGATTCCGAACAATCAATAAGTAATGTAAAATGTTTTGGTCCGAGCGAATGTTTCTTGGAAGTCAGCTTTGACTGTGATGAGTTATATCACCATTAAAATAAAGGTCCCTTTTCATTCCACTAAAATCGCTAAATACTTTACTTGTATCCGAGTCACTAGGAACTCATATATAGAGATTTGAAACATATTTTGTGGATTAAACATCAAGAGATCTGGTACAAATATCCTCTTTATTGTTTAAGGCATACCAGTGCCTTCCAATATTGAACATTCATTTATGCTGTCATGTATATCTTTTACCATCCTCTCCATTGTTGCAGCTGCAACTTCCAGTTTCTGTTACCGAACTGACCAACAAAATTGCCAGGTTCGAGTTTCTGTTTGTCAAAGGAACAAATATCTTTCTAAACATTAAATGTCATCAATGGAATGCCATACTAACCTGATGATTCCAAAAATGCCATATACGAGACAGAAGCATTGTAGTTTTCTTTTTAGAAGAATTTGACAAGCATGACTTTTAGTGAAGTTCATAACAGTTATCTTAAGTCGCTTATCTATAAAAAAAGTGCTTTGAAATTTATATTAAGATCGTATTAAACTACCATAATCTCCTTATCGGTAAATTCTGAACGTATCAAGGAATTATAAAAAGAAGGTTTTCAAAAAATATCATTAAATTGTTCACTCGCTTATCAAGAATGGCTGTTTACAGAAATCTGACTTTTAGCTGTTGAATAGATTCAACAGCATTCAAATTCTGAGCATAACTCAAGATTTTGTCTCAAATGATAAATATTAACTATTTTTTTCAGAAAACGTTAGTACCAAAGCAACAGAGAAAGAATATGAAACCAAATTAACTAAACAAAAAGAACATCTTTTAAACCGGTATCAAATTTATATAAATGTTTTGGAAGAAGAAAAAAAATTATAAAATTTTCTTACTAATAAAACGTTTCTCAAAAAAAACACGGGCTTTCGTAACAAAAGAGAAGAGATTTATTTTCATTTTTATGATTAAAGTTACTAAATAGTAGAATTTTTTCAAAGACCTTTTAACCAATTTAGAAGAAAATATCATTCTTAAAATACAAGCTTTTCAATTTGCTTTCGCTCGCTTTTGCGTAAACCAAGGCACAAAAATACTAGTTTTTCCCGAAAAAATAGTCAGCATGGAAAAGAAGTAGTTTTTCTGTAAAATGTAATGAATTCTTTCTGCGATTCTTTTGCAATTTAAATTTTCTTCGGAAGAATTTCGTTGCAAATTAATAATTCTAGAATCCAAGCCCGAACGTAATGAAGTAGTTCTTTTCATATCTCGTTCATTTTCGTTCTACGAATTGAAGTCACGCCATTTCATTTTTTTATCCTATTCTTTTTTTCAGAAGGAAAATGATGAGGTCATTTTTATTACAGGAACTCCAGAGCGATATAAAACTGATCCATTTTCTATGCTTCGATTTCATCAATGAGAAATGGGACATAATAAATTCCAAACAAGGAGTACAGAACTGCATGTGTCTGTTTGATTTAAGTGCATCTCAACAATAAGAAAAGGCTTTATTTATTGGGATGCTTTCTTCTCTTACCGTGGTCTAAAAAGTGAATGAAATCTGGTAGAAAAATTAGGATGAATTCATTTTTCACTTCATGTAGAAGCCCAGTATCAAACAACTGCACGAAAAAATGCGAAAATATGGCCAACTTAAATACAATGTTAATGTTCTAAGTTAGAATATCGTTTTAATTTTCAGTTGATCATTATCGCTTTTACTTTTTATTTTTGTTAAAGTATTAACATTTTTCTTCAAATACATCAGAGAAAAAATTTGGAGATTTTTTCATTGATAAACTGATAATACAAACCAGAAACAATATAATGAAACATAAAGGATTTATTATTATATTCCGAGGAATACTAGGAGCTGCCCCAAAATTGTTTATAGTTCTAGAAAGTTGATTTTGATTCATGTTCATTTTTTTTAATAAAAATGTTTATTTTGAAATCCTGCCAAATAATTCCCCGATTTGAAATATACCAGAAATTAACATATAACTATATTATTCATTCAAAAATGTTAAGTTATTTTGTAGATATGAAGTCAAGCCATTCTCATATGATGCACAGCAAATCCGCCATTTCAGTGTAGTTTTGGATATATTGCGTATCTTGCAGAAGAAAAACTGTGCCATCACGACATAGTTTGAGACAATTTGCAGGTAGTTTTCAACTACATGTATATTACATATACATGAAATATAATCCGAAAGGTAAAGTGTAGAACACATACATGGAAGCGGCAGCGTTGAATAACGTAGAACAGTTTATTTTGACTTTAGATATACGTAGATAAAATCAGGTAGAGGAGTATTAGAAATATACAAATGATTGAAATTGTAAATTTCTCCATGGCCGCGAAGGAAGAGATATGTTTACCTAAGACTGAAGTAGAAGTAATTCCTTTATAATTAAGAATTAGGAGGTGTTTATTTATTTAAAGAAAGCACACTACAGAGAAAACTCCATTTACAAACAAACACAGAACAAAAGCCACAACGAGTAAATAAAAAAAAATGCGCTAGAAAATAGGAAGTTAAACACAAAGAATACACAAAAACATACAAATTTTGCAAACACATATATAATTAAAAACGAAAATACATAATCACAAAACATTAAAACGCACTATGATTCTAAATGTCTTATTTTAAAAAAATTAAAAGACCATTTCCAAAAGGCAAGGGTTAAAAAGTCAAAATACACAAGCGCCGAATCCTCTAAAAACACACCGGGAGTTTAAACGTTTAAAGACGAAAAAACTCACCTGAGATAAAAATAAATTGCAACACGACGCCAGAAGCAGAGTACAAAAATTAAAACCTAAAGAAGGTCTAATTTAAAGAAGGTCTTAAAAGATAAAGTTAAAGAAGGTTCTAAAAGAGAAAATTAAAGAAGGTCTAATTTAAAGAAGATTAAGAACTGAAATCATTATCAATCGTGTGTTATGTACTCGAGTTTTTTAATCATAAACGTGTTTCTGCTCAGTTTTTTGAAAATAATATTCAGCAAAATATATAAGTAACTTTTAGACTTTCCTTTTCTTTTTCTGAAACGTAATTTCAGAATTCTATTTAAATATGAGTCTTTCGCAGAACCTGATGTTTGAAGCCAATAAGAGGTGCAAACTGAAGAGTTTACAATTGGATTGGACCGGTCCAAGCTCTTCCTGATAAGTAACAGTTTCGTCTAATTTCTTATCTTTTTGTAAA
Organism: Araneus ventricosus; assembly: GCA_013235015.1. Taxonomy (NCBI): domain Eukaryota; kingdom Metazoa; phylum Arthropoda; class Arachnida; order Araneae; family Araneidae; genus Araneus; species Araneus ventricosus. The sequence continues at coordinate 24,208 of BGPR01009626.1, forward strand.
ATCCATGAGAATGAAACAAAGAAAAGAGTCATTCAAGAGCATCTAAAAATAGTTTTCTGGCATACTTGCATTTCGTTATTATTCATTATCAACAAACAATCTATTGTAAATTCGTACCTTTACACTTCGACACCCCCCTAACTCCAGAGATAAAACTCTCCGGTTTACAGTTTGGATGAGTGTGCGTATAAACTTTATTGAACAAAAAAAAAGAATAGGAAAAAAAAGTTTACATACAGTGTTGTAACGTAGACGAAAAACATATGAAAACTATAAAAACGATGAAAAATGTGTATTTACTTATGAAAAGAAAGACTCAGGAAGCAAAACCAATTTTAAGACAGGTCCCAAAAGTTCGCTGCATTTATATACTTGTAGGATGATTGATTAGGGTCCTAGGAATTGAACCTCTAAATTCGTACCAAAATCTTTAGTAAAATATGATTGCAAGGCTAACAGAATTAAAACTGATGCTCATCCTAAACTGTACAATTTGTCTTTTTTCTATCAATTTGTTAAACCGAAGAGTATGAAACAAAACAAGGAGTCATTCAAGAACATATAGAAATATATTTCTGACATACTTGCTTTTTGCTATAAAGTTTGTTGTAAATGCCTAACAAAATATTTAATGAAATACGATTACAAGGTTAACTGAATTAAAACTGATGCTCAAATTTGGGTGCAAAATATTAAAATGCTGGGAGCGACTAGCAAAATGAATATCAAGTAGTTCAGATAAAATATTTATATCTAAATTAAAATAAAAAAATATTACTATTGGCATTTTGGTAATTAGAAGCCCTGATAGTCTGTGAACTTTAAGAAAAAATTGCTTTTTTTATTGAAGCGTTGTACTGTATTTCGGATAGCAACTAGTGAAAATAATTAGCGCTACCAAAACTTTTTCGGTGATAAATTTTTTTTAATGAAGACATGCCTGCTTTACAGTTTCGAACAATTCTAAATGATGGTGTTAATTAACACGGTTAATTCACCTCGAAAATCGAGTTTTCGGTAATGAGAAGCAATATTTCAATGCTTATCGATTAATACAAAAAAATGGAAATTTCGATATTTTTTTTACACGATGGCTTTAACAAAACGATGGCAAAGAAGGAAAAATCGTCTAGGAAATTTTCAAACACTTTTGATTATTTGGAACGAATCTCTTCCGAAAGTTAAAAAAGTTAACTGTGAATTATTTACCGTTTATTTATTCAAAAAAATGGCATGATGCATAATGATTTATGAATTCTTGAACTTTTCTCTTTAATATAGTATAAGCTTCTATACAAGTAAACAGAACTACTATTTGAATTTTCAAATATTCTCTAAATTCTTTAAAAGCATTTTAAACCTATTTCTTTTATTCATTTACATACGCAGTGTTAAGAAATAAAACTATAACATAAAATCCCATACTATATTTGTTTTCTTTATTTTTAACGCAGACAATGCATGCTCACGAGATACTAATAGTAAAATTTGCCCCGACAGGATGCCACATACATATGTGTAATATACATCGTATTGTATCCACACACACACACACACAC
>BGPR01009626.1:26166-56590 GCA_013235015.1 Araneus ventricosus
TGTGTAATATAGGAAAAAACACATACCTTATAAGCCAAGAACTATAAATATTCTATTAAATACCAAAATGAATGTATTATTCTAAGTGACCTAAATATTTTTTATCTATATAAACTATAATCTATCTATATAAACTATAACTAAACTATAATCAATCTTAATTCTATTATCATTGTCTGTTACCAAATTATTATTTCTAATTATATTAATTTTTTCAAAATTCTTGAAGACTGAAATGCTAAGATTACTATCCCAATAAAGAAATTTATTAATGCTGAAAATTAAATGCTGTTCTTTTATTCTTTTAGCAAAAATATCTGTTATATATATAATATAAACGAAGAATTAAGAGATATTATATATATATAAAAGAATATCTGTTATATATATATATGTATATTATGTCTTAATAGAAAGGCAATAAAATAAAATAACAAACTTACATATCAAATTCGAAAAGATATGAAAAAAACGAATTGAAAGTATATCCGAGCAAAGATAAAAATGCGAATAGTATCAGATGGAAAAAATATAAATATATCACATACGCAAAGAATACGTTAAAGGCTGCAATTCCAAAAAAAGCTGTGGTAGATAGAGTATAAATTGTAAAATGAAAAAACGCAATTAAAGCACAATAACGTTTCTTCAGGGGATGAAGTTATTGTGAATTGCTAAAATATAAAAAGTTTGACATTTTCTTGCAATCAGTTACGCTATAGGACCTAAAACACTGATTTTCATTACTAATATAAAACCAAAAACAGAGAGAGGAGTTTTGAATAATTAAAACCAAAAGTATGATGTGATATAACATTAGAACAAAGTAAGAATAAATTTTAAGTACCAGAAGGACGGATATTGACGTGGCAGTGTTTGCGGAGGGTGTTGAAGGGGTGTAAACAGGGTATTGAGTTACAAGTTTCGCGCTTAACTTTGGCTGTTGCTATTGAAGTGTAGTTTGTTGGGAACGATGAAGACTTAATAGAAAAGCGATAACGATAGAAAACGTAGAGAAATCAATAAAATATGAAAAACCAGTGAAAAATGTCTAAAAGATGCGTTTCAGAGGTAAAATTTGGAAAACCAGTGAAAAATGTCTAAAAGATGTGTTTTCGAGGTCGATTATTTATAATTCTTTCATTTATATTCTCTTTCATTTTATGATTTATTCTCTCTCTCTCTCTTCTCTATTTCTTCTTTAAACTTCAAAAGAACTACTGAATTTTTAGCAGGAAGTGGTACTTCCATATCACCAATTCATTCATTCTTTCTCTATTACTCTATTCTCTCAAATTCCAATGCTGACAATCAGCAGAATATTGGTTTCAAGTTTTTCATCTGTTCTGCCTTTCATAGTGTACTTGACCACCTCATCAGGATAAAAGGCTGTTAACCAGACTATCTGAATCTGCAGTCTGGGATCTTCACATTTTCATAGATGAGAAGATCTCGAGGAAAAGTTTTATCTACAAAATGATCTTTTATGCAGGACAACCAAGTTAATCAACTATCTTATCAAATGAAAAAAAATTAAGTAGCTCTAAAAGTGCAAAATATTTCGAATGAAATAAATATAATAAATGTATCTTTCAATTCGTAGAGACATTTAGCCTTGTGGGAAACATATAATATTTTGGGCAAATGAGCTACAATTTAAGATACATAAAAAAATTTAAAAGATTAGCGCCGGAAATTTTAATCTTCCGCTTGAAGTTTTCAGCTGATTAGTGTTGAGCTACGATGTCTATGATAAAAGATTAAAAACCCAGATTAGTTTGGGTCACTAAGCTGACAATAAGATTAAAACTTAATCTTTTTTTCATAAGAATTAGGAAACTTTGCACGTTATTTGAATTAAATTTAGATAACGACTTTCTTCCCCTGAAAAAAAACTTAAAATAGCTTTGTTTTCAACGAAAGAATTTGTAGTGTTGCATGTGCTGTCTATGTATAAAACTAAAATATTCTATATTTTGTACATGCCAAGCTGATTTTTTAAAAACATTTTCTCTTACAGTAATTTCATCCCAGTTAATGACGAAGTGGACTATTATGGTCTGAAATTCTTAAACAATTCTTAAAAAATGAAATATGCTAAATTGGAATATAATAAAACTTTAATTACCGTTTCAAAGTAGCAAATTCAATTATAATTCTCAACTTATATATGGGTCATTCTCACGAAAAGGTGCTTTTTACAGTCCCAGTGTGATAAAAATTAGAAAGTGCAACAAATGTCCTAATATTTTGGTTCATATGTATAATTTAAGTTTTAAGAAAGCTATTCAATACGTTTCTAATAAAATAGTATTACTATTTAACTTTCATTTTTCAAAGAATATGAGACAAAAGTTCCCTCCGTGGACGTTCCTACATCTGAAACACAAGATAAATTTTTACTGATACTCAAAAAATAAAATAAAATACTTTTTTCTTCAGTTTTAACTAATTTAAAGTCTCTAGTTAAGATCTAACTTAGTTTTTTATAAATATATGATTTTCACTTAGGAATTAATTTTTAAACTTTGTCTCTGGGAAATTAAGTTTCGCTACATGGACAAAGAAAATAACTTTAAAAAATATCATAAGTGGCAGCTCATGTCAAATCATCATGAAAGAGTTTGTAAGAGAGGCAGACAATTTGTTCTTTAAAGGAAAATTTTCGTTCTATTTCGAATTTATTGAATACTTTCCAAATTCTTTGTTCCAATTAGAGCTTAGTAAAGTTCTCAGCGTCCACTCCTGGGACATCATAAACAAGCTAAGAAAAATCTAATTTATAATTAAAATGCAAAATTTGGAATTTAATAAAAATAAGAGTATCAAATTTTAGCCACGTTAAAACGAAAGCACTTAAAAATTTAAAACTTAGTTTTTGAATCCTCGGTGGACACGGCGTCTCCACAGAGAGGATGGCATTGTCAACGAAAGAGATAAAATCTCAAAAATCATGATATAGTTAGATAAATTAAAATAATATCAATTACAAGTTCTTTGGTAGATTTTTTTTATAAAATTTAGAGATTTTCTTCGGTATTTTAAAAAAATTAAAATTGAAATTATATTCTCTAAAAGAATTAAGGTAAACAATTCATGTAGAATATTTATAATATTAAATCTTCAATAATGTATAAAAACGTTTTAATAGCTAAATTTATTTTTAGAAAAAATGAGAATATCAAAAAATAAAAATACAAAGCAGTCAGATGCTCAAATTCCGAAGAGAAGAGAGTAGAAAACACATAATTATTAGATTGTTAGATTGTTTATTAATAAATAAATATATGTCATTCCTTAATCTAGTATATAATTGATTACTTTCCCGCAAAATGCTGACGTTCATTTATTTGAAATTGTTTGTAAATATTATTTAACTAATATACAGTCAGTGTCATTATTTAAAAGGTGCTATTTATTTTAAAATATTAAGTTTCCTTGCGCTGGTTTTTAATAACTAATTTTATTGTTTAATTATAAGAAATATATCTGTTCCAAATCTGTCCAATAATTAGTCAATTATGCTTTCGATTGAATGCAAATTCCGTTGACTATCATGTCTCCCTAGAAGGCAGGTCAATAATTTTAAAATAAAAAAAACAGTAAAAGTAAAATAGTAAATTTGACCACTAATATACGGATATTTATTAAGCTTAAATAGAAACATCCATGCAATTTTTAAGATTTTTTTTACATACTTTTGTAAAATAAAAAAATTAAAGCTATTTGTACCTTTTTCATGAGAATGACCCATATTTATTATTTCTATTTACTATAATAGAAGGACTCTAACTTTTGGTTCTAACCCCATAAAGAATCATGAAATAATACATTCAAAACCTTACAGATTCCTGTACTTCCGTAAGTCTGCATGTATAAAATGAACAGGAATAATTAATCTTGATCTCAACTCATTTTCAAAATAGCGTTTCGTTTTCCACAGATCTCTTTCATAGATCTCATGGTTGAATGGGACCTTTCATAAAAATATCTTAAACGAGGATAAAAATTAAAATTAGATCAATAATATTCGCTTCCGAATATAAAATTATCCTATAAATAAATATGCGAAATCCTTATACGGAAGTTCCTAAACACACTATTTCACCAAATTTAAGTTTTTGTCACCGTTCTGTTGTATCAAGGATTTTTTTGAACTTACGACATTTAAATATGACAGATGTACAATGGAGTGACAGATAAATTTAAAAACCTTAGGATTTGCACATTTTTTTCAAATATCTTCCGAAAGGCTGGATGAATTTTTCTTGATCTTCGACCATGTAAAGAATAGCGCTAAACTCACAATTTACATTGAAGACTCGGTCGCGAGGATAGGGGACACACCAGAAATTGATCAAAACAAAAATATATTTTGTCTCACCTCGCTTCACAGAAAGCTGATAATGATTTGAAACTTTCATCAATCGTTATGTTTATTATGCTCATTGCCTATATGCATCTTCGTAAAAACATAACTTATATTCTGTAAGATATAAAGGTTTTCTTAAAAAAGACAAAATTTTCCCGAATGTTTTTTCCTTATAACATACAGAGTTTTCAACAAAATTATACGGAACTTACAGAATATTCGAATATATGTTAAAGAAGCATTGTATTAAAAAAATTGAAGTAAATATTCAATGTTAGAGTTAAATATGAGTATTTTTAGTAAATAATCTTTTACTGTGTATATGCGAGAGATAGCTTAATTTTTCTTTCACAACTTCAAAGCTAGGGCAACTTATATAAAAATTCCAGTAAATTACCGTTAAGATTCAGTGAGATATCGGTATTCTAGACAGGTGACTTTGTTTGCACTTTATAGAGAAGTTAAATGATGAAGGGTCTTGGAAAAATTGATATTTTCTAAACCACAATCTTCGAACAGCAATGATAACAATTCGAAGATTCAATTTTGAAAAACATCAAATCCATTCATTCTTTTGGCAGATATTCGAAAAAATTTGCAAATTCAAAGGTTCTCCAATATTTCTGTCATCACATTTCATGAGAGCACTCATTAGTTTTGAAGTAATAAAAATAAATAGCAACGGATAAATATGAAAATCTTTATGTTGAGACGACTATTCACTAACATGTAGAGGGACGAGGTTCATGTTTATATGGAATGCCGCTGTTGAAGAATTAATTTAATTTCAGGAACCATTTTTATTAAATGGCTAAGTTCCACGACACAGTACATTAAAAGGTACAAGACGCAAGACAGAAATCAACAACACAAGACAAGTACACAGAAGAAGAAAAGAGAGATGCATCATGGGAAAAACACGGATGGCTCTAGTAGCGCCACCTACCATGAAAAGGAGAAGGCAGTGAATTGTAACCGCTACAAACATATGTTTTATGTCGTGTCTCTGAAACTTGAAATTTACAAAAATTTCCTTGTATAGGATCTGATAGCTTCGAACAACAATAAGTATTTTTAGCAGAAAATTTCAATAAATAAATAAAATGTCTTTTTCTGCCTTTTAAGGCGACCAGGGACCTTCAAGTCCATTTTTAAAAATTTTCAACTAATCAATTTGAAATTTTGCAGGCATTAATAGGAGAACTATATAAGAAAACACACAAAAAAAATCGCAGCAATATATTTCTTTCTTTCTGAGTTATGGGTATAAATACAATAATTTTTAATAGCAATAAACAACTTTTATGACAAATGTTCCAGGCGCTCCAAAATTGCTCGAAATCATTCTAATTTTTTAACTTAGTTACTCTAACCCTTTCCAAATAAAATTCGGGATTAATTTTTATGTTTCAGAAAGGAATTTAAAAATTAATTCAAATAATAACTCGAAACTATTGATTATGGAAAACATATCCCCAATATTTGATATGGAAGGAAACATTACAGTATAATAGCAAAATTACTTCTATATGAATGCCAAAAATTCTTCTCCATATATGTCTTTATACTTATATAAAATGTCATATGAAATTTGAATAAAAATTGAAGCGCCTGGAACATTTACCATAAAAACCATTAATTGTTATTAAAAATTACAATTATACCCATAACTCATAAATAAATACATAGCAGTGAATTGTTATGTGTTGCCTTATATAGTGTTCCTATAATGCCTGCAAAATTTGAAATTGATTAGTTGAAAATTTTAAAAATGATCTTGAAGGTCACTGGTCGCCTTAATTATTCAAATAAATTTAATGTATTTTTACTACAAATAAATAAAAAATAAAAACTTTAGACAAGTATGGTTAGATTTTGGAAAAAGAATTAAGTATTTAAATGAAGTTTAAATCTTAAAAATCTATTGAAGAATAATTAATATTTACCTCCTTTATATCACTTTTAACATCCTGATAAAACATTTATTAAAATTGTAACGAAGACCATAAAAAATACATGGACCATTAAAATACACGCATGTATAATTTAAGTACTTGGAAGGAAAAAGGGCTTGTCCTTTCTCAAGTAATTGCTGTGTTATTTTCTAAAAATCGTTTGAGGTCTGCTATGTTAAGATAAAGAAAACACATTTCAACTATGTCAGAAAGTGCTCAGTAACTCAATTATTCAAGGAATTCTAGAACTTAAAATTGCTTTATCTTAAAAAGAACCCCTTGTGATAACGAATTTTAAAGGGAGTTGGATTAAAGAAGCACTTCCTTATTTCCCAACGATTTTTTCAGTTAAAATATTCAAAAACAAAGCAACTAACTCTAAACAAGATCTTCCCTTTCTATTAAAAGTATGAATAAAATGAAATAAAACATAATTTTTCTCCCACAATGAAAATTTAAAAATGGAGGGAATTTAAATTGAGCTGTCAGCTTATTGATGATATATTTACATTTCCCTCTTGGATTTGGAATTGGAAAATATCTCTTTCCAAAACTTAGAAGTACTAAGAAAATACTAAAACAAAATATTGCTTAAATTTTTGTTCTCGAAGAAAGTACTTTGGTGCAGTGTTGCTATATTGGCCTTTTTAAGGCCAAATTAGGGAAATTTGGCCTTTTTTCAAAGCCCTTGGCCTTAGGAATTTTCATTTGGCCTTAATTTCGTTTTCGGCCTTTTTTGGCTTTATTTTCGTTAATGACTTTTAGAACAATTTTTAATTGCTTATTCTATTACTTTTTAATAAAGTTTAGATATTACACATTTCAAATGATATATAATGAGCTGTAAAACGAAATAGTTCCTGAATAGAACAAGGACGTTTTAAATTTCTTTCACTTAAATCTTAGTTCATTGCAGATATGCCTATCAAATGGGATTTGTTTTCATGAAGGACAGCCTTTTTTTAAATAGCAAATGACGTTTTCAATCAATGTGTCAAATTTGGCCTTATTTTTAAGAAAGTTTGGCCTTATTTTGATATTTTCATCTGGCAACCCTGCTTTGGTGGGAAGAAAGAGTTCCAACAGTCACACTGCCATTTGTGACCATTCAATTTTTTTTCTCGTATAATTTGAAGGTACCTTCAGTGGCGAATCCATCGGGCTGCAGCCTACCCAGAGCTTGACCAGAATTCTTTATTTTAATTAAAATCACTACAGCTGTTTTTTCTTAATCTCTCTTTAAAAAAAGAAAAAACATTTCTTCCTGGTTTTCGATAGGCTCGAAAATATTCCCACTTTTGTAGTCATTCCATTATTATTTTCTGAGTTGACACGGTCAAAAACATGTTTTTGCCAGTTATTTCATTGTGTTTTTTTGTTAAATTATCGATAGTGGTGTAGTGTTCTTTATGATTCTTATTGTCAGGTGAGTAAAGTCTGTAAAGTTAAAGTGTTTTGGTTTACATAAGCCATAAGCTTTGATGTTCGTCACGACGATACAAAACTTTTCATACCTCAGTCCCCCTAGACCTAAATCCTGGATTCGCCACTGGGTAACTTTTTTGCAACTGGTTAGAGAACACTCAGTTTTGTTCCCGTGGCTGATAGAATTATTGCTAAGCCCTAAAGAGTTGTCGATGTGGGTTAAAATAACTATAAACCAGAATTTCTTTCTTTTCCGTATTTATCTTGAAGCTCAGAAAAATAATTAATATTCGCAAAAAGTTTTTCTCTTTCTTTAGTGTCTTTGTTTTATTACAAAGCACTTTTAATAAAAGCGAAATGGGTAATAAGAATAATTTTTTTTGTTCAGTGGTTTAAATGAAACTATTTAATTAACAGTATTTTAAGCATACTGGCGTTAACTTTTATTTTAAACATGTATTTTTGTCTTAGCAATAATAAGTATTGAATATCTGAACTTGGGAAGGGTTTTATGTGTAGTATAATTTCAATAAAATTAATTCCAGGTTAAATTTTCTTTGAAATTAAGTAGCTTGTTATTTTCTAAAGCCAGGACATCTCTTGTAAGTTTAATAATTTATAACAAAATCAATATTTTTCTCAAATCATTATCGATTTAAAATATGGTGATAACTATTCAAGTAATCGCTTTAAAATTTACTCTTCATATCTCATAACATTTACGCATATTTTATTTTTAAAACTTTAAGTCTTGATGAAGCGCAAGAAAGATCTATCCGAATTTAACATTTTCCCATTAATAAAACGCCTCAATCATCTGTAACTTTTCCTCCAATGTTGGCAATGCTTCCAAAATTTGACTTTTCTACATTTAGTAGATTGAATTCAGTCATGCAACTAGTTCCGTTACGAAGTTCTCGATTTCAAAATAATTTAAACCTAAGTAAATACTGAAGGCCTTGGAGAACGTGGGCGACAGGGAAAAATATTTAACATCTTCTCATGCATGAAAACTCGTGCGGTTTTTAGTCGCGCACATCATTCTGGTCGCCGAAGCGGATGATCGAAAATTCCTTACTTCATCGATAAGCGCCACTCCTTAGCCATTTATTTTGTGTCCTATAAAGTTGGACGGAAAACCATGACAAAATGGAAGTAGCATGATTAAAGTATTGGGCTTTGAAATGGGGGGTATTATTGAAATTTAAAATGTGATCAATTGTGGATCCAGTTAACTTAACAAACTAATTTTTCAAAAATAATTCACTGCTATTCATAACTTTACACCGCAATTTCATGAAACCACCTTGATATAATGAGAAGCAAATTAGCTTTTTTGTTCATTAGTAGAGAATTATAAAATTTCTTAAAATGTAAAATTTCTAGGTTAAAATATAGCATAAATAATTATTTTTAAGAATAGTATTTTATTTGTGCACTATGTTTTGAAGAACATACTTATGAAATTATATGCATATATGCAGTTGAAAAAAATGAATTATATGCTCATTTTTTATTAAAGCATATAATAACTTGAAATTTATCTAAAAATTTTGAATTATCTTTGCGCTTAGTAAATGCGAGAACATGAATATTAAAAGTACTATAATTAAATAAAGACAACCCGTTGACATTTTTGTTTTTTTACACATTTTTTACACGGTAGTGTTTAAATTTCTGAAATAAAGATTTGATACCCATATATTTGCATTTTGAGACTTGATTTATCAAGTGCTTTCATTTGGTGAAACAGTTAAATATTTTAAAAATAGACTAATCTTTCCGCTTTTTTAAATAAAGTCGCAAAATATGTAAATTATATTCGAAAAGAAACGTGTTTAGATGCAATTGATTATAATAATTTTATCAAAATATCTTAAAGAGAAAATTAGGGGGATTCTTCGTTTAACTTCGTCTAAAAGTTGCTTATATTGGACCACAAAGAGTTTCCTAAATTAGACTGTTTAAATCAATAGAATTATTATCTTGAATTAGTGGTATATCCGAAAACGCAATTCACTAGAGTCCACATAGATTAGAAGTAAAGCAAGCCAAAGAAAAAAAAACATTATAAGGGGCTGTCCATAAATGATGTCACACTTTTTTCAATATTTTTGACCCCCTCACCCCATTTGTCACAAAGTGTCACTCTTTACCATACCCCCCCCCCTTGTCACATGTCACACTATATTACATAAACATATACTTGCAGTTCAGAAACAAAGCACTACGTTATAGATCATATATAAAATTTTATTTTTAAACTTTAACTATGTGTTTTAATGACATTTGTGAGCATAACAATAATAATGATTATATGTATACTTATTTTGTCTGAAATAAGATTAAGGTTTACAACAAAAACCTAATTAATATACAATAGTAATAAAATATTAATATAAAAGAGCAATTGAAAACAGTAGTATTTTGGAATATTATATATTTTGCTTTAAATCTTATCTTTACTTTATGAACACAAAATGCTCCTAAACAGATTGAATTAAAAAAAAACGCCTCAATAAAATCAACCTGTTTGTGCCGCTACCAATTCTTCCACTCACCCAGGTGGGGCGACGTATCTTTTGTTGGATATTTGAGGGGTGTGACAGGGGAAGGTTTTCTTCTAAGGGTGAAGAATTTCTGCTGCTACCATATTCTCAGAACCTACACTGAATGCAGTTTTCGAAAAGAAAGGAATATAAGTGAGAAAAAAAATCACATGAAAGTTGTTTTAGCCCAGATTAAAAAAATGCCCCTAAATTCTGGTGATTTCAAAATAACTTCAAAATTTAATCTGCTGATTTTAAATGTTTTTATTTTAACCATAATGTGTGATGTCACACTTCTTGTTACCCCCTCCCTCCCCCTTGTCACAATTTCACAAATCCCCTCCCCCCTCCAAGAGTGACATCATTTGTGGACGGCCCCTAAGGACATTATAGATATCAGATGTTGGTTTAAAAATTATAAAAACTATGGGTACATGATTTTGTATGTGAGGAAACAAAAAAATAAGAAAAAGAAACGATACAGTGCATAAAATGTCATGCGTGAATTCATACATTGTGTGCTGGTGCAAATGTGTGAATTAAAAAGTTTATTTGTTTTAATTGGGCTTAAGGAAATTGGTGGTCCAATTTGGAAATGAACGGTCGAATCTGAGCAACCAGTTTCCATAATAGTGATTGTCGATGATTTAATTATTTAAAGTTATTTTTTTCGCACTTTAAGTTTTATTTCAAAAAAAGTTAATTACAGTTAGTCCAAATTCGAAAATCATCCCTTATATAAATTATATAAGGGAATACACACACACACATAATTTCATTATTTGTTAGTGGGTTTTTTTAGAAAAGAGGAAGCTTGTGATAAACAACACAATAAACCTTTTCATCATATAAAATATTGTAATAAATATATTTCATGAAATATAGAACGTAGTGCTACTATTTTACTTGGAAAAATATTCTTTTTTCGTTTTAAGTAATAAAGACTTTCCGAGGAAATTTAGGTATTTTTTTCTTCCATTTGTTGTTCTGGTAACTATGAGATTAATGCTGTAGGAAATTGCGGAAATCGTTATGAGAAGGAAATCATTATCCGAAATGTTTCTCAATAAGTTATTATTTTTTTCAATTGTAAAGCTAATCTTTTACTGTATCTCCTGTTTATTTCAAATTAAAGCTTTTGGTATATTTTCATTCACTCCTGTTGATTATTGGTGTAATAGGCGGTTGTGAAGATTTCAAATGCAATCCTGCATAAAGCATATGATCTAAACAAATATAGAAATGTTTGTCCTCTCATTCGTTCCATTTCCAACCTGTAATTACTTTCCCTAAAAATTTTCTCATTTCAAAAGCAAATCACAGTGGTAGAGGTGAAATATTCGTTTACGTCAAAGCTATTTTATATCTGAGAATATATTACTAATATTAGTTTAATTTTTCTAGTATAGATAATCGAAGATTTAGAAATAAACAGAATTGAGAAAAGATACAATGAACTGAGATACAAAGAGGAAAATATATGAAAATTAAAACCAAAAAAATCCTGACTGCTTTAAAAATCATTTGCAACATGTATTGAAGACATTTTTTTATAAATTCTGCAGTTTTCTTTTGACTGTCAATACTACTTAATTGTACACTTCTGTGCATAACCTGTAAATTCTGTTCAAACAGTTTCGGTAGGGATGCCTCAAGGTTCCGATCATTAGGAGAATAGAATAGAATAGAATAGAGTTACCCTTACCGAGTAGGTCATGAACTTCAAACTATTTTGAACAAAATGATATCAAGATGAGAATACAAATGAAAAATGAAATAAATTTAATAAAATCTTTTATTTAAAAATATACTTTTATTTGTGTAGTAGAAAGCCAAATTTTTTTATTTGAATTATTTTCTACTTTTTTGTCTTTTCGGTTAATGTTTTCTCTTATGATGGTCCAGGCGGTTTCGGCCAATTAGCGGCCTTATTTAGCGGCGAGAAAAGCCTGCTTCGTTTTCAAAGGAATAATTTATTATTCATTATCAAAAATATCTTCTAAACAATTTTTTCTGAATTTCAGTGTCAAGTGACGCTATTGCTACAGATTAAAAAATCAATTAAATTAATTGATTGACTGATAATTTAGTTATGAAAATATTAAAATGGAGTGTTTCCATCGAGGACACGCAATGAACAAAATTTCAAAACTCTGGGACATGAGGAAGTGAATGAAAATCAATTACAAAAGCCTATCTTTATAAGCAAGACACAAGTCAAGTTAAATAAAAGTGGATAATAAGAAACGAAGTCAATATTTTTCTAGAAAAATAGAAAAAGACTTATTGATTGCAGATGAAATAGTTATTTCTTCCTTTGAAACTAAAGAAAAGAACAAAAAGAATAGAACGGAGTGCAAAATTCTTGTGTCGTCTTTTAATTTATTACTGTAATAAATCGTTTTCAAGACATGTATTGGTACATATATCACCATGAAAACATATAAAGAACATTAATATTTGTCTTTAAGATAAAGAAAAATATTTGGAGAAGTTAATTTTCTGTATAATTTTGAAATATATCACTGATACGAAAACTTTTCTAATATTTTTCTAGTAAAGAAAAAATAAAGTAATATAAAGAATAAATAGCGATGTAAGGAGACGGCTTGCTCAATAATATAGACTTCATAACAATTAGAAGTAAAATTTACCATACTTTTGGTGTTCGTAAATTTGGAGAATGAAATTATCTTACATAATACACCTGCTAATAATAATACACATCTTTTACTATAATATCATTTACTGTCAAAATTAATAAATGATGTCCTTTCAAACATGTTCGTCTATCTTTTTAGAAAAAAAAAGGTGCATGGGAAACAAATGAGGGAATAAAATTACCCATTCATATGTAAACATCATTTAAAGTTCATCGCAAGAATTTCTTTAGAGTTACTGGTTTGAAAAGTGTACCTAAACGCGCTTGACTTCCACAGAAAATTTTTAACATGATAATGTTGTTAGGCTGGTATACTTGTCACGAAAAGCACATCCACTTCTCCGAAAACAACTCAACCCTAAAGGAACTCTAGTGAAATCAGAACTTTCCTTCTTAAGCTGAAAGGTTGGAGCGTTGCACGTATAGTGCTATCGTTAAAACTATTCTTAAAAACTCCTGTATCTTAACTATGTAAATATTTTATCTAGTTAAATTCTTTAGTATTCATTACAGAGGAGCTCTCTTCATTGAATTCATGATTGGTTTGCGTTTTCGACATTGCGAGTTTATTCCTTTTTAGAATGACTTTTCTTCAGCGTCGAACTTACGACTTGGCAACTGTGAGTATATATATCATTTGTTTAAATATCTTGTTTTATATACTTCTGATGACGCAGATTGTGGAGACGATACTTTCTGTAAGCTCTATAATGCAAAAATCGTTCTAAACGCTCTACAGAACAGATCGTTGGACCTAGAGCTTCCAAATTTGGCACGTAAGTTATTTCCTGCGTAGTACGTGCTATCTAAATCGAAATGTTAATATTTTACATCAATAACTCTGGGGCGCATACAACACTTTAAAATTGGAAATAAAATAGCTTATCAGTGATACTAATTTTTCGTGCATTTTTTATAACTTTTTTATTTTAATAAATTTTTAAAATGTATTATTCAACAGCTGATAAAATAGATTTTTATCATTCATTTGTTATTGAAATGTTCAGTAGTCATTTTAATTATCGTGTCAGGTTTCATAGTATGTTTATTAACTTTAATTATTCAGTATTTTCACTGCACCTCTAATTAAAATATAAGTAAATTTACACTTCAAAAATAATGGGTGTCCCAGCGGGTAATGTTTGAATAATAATGTAATAGATGGCGCTAGCTTCAAGCAGTTGAGACCAAACTTGGTGTGCATGATCATTAGAGCGGGCAATTGTATGAGTGTGTGTGTTCGTTAGTGAGCGGTGAGTTTCAGTGTGTTGTTCAGTTGTGATTGTCACAAGCGAAAATGAATAAATATTCAACAGATATTCGAATGTTTATTGTGCTCCGAATGGCCAAATGCCATGAAAATGTTACGGCTGTGTAACGGGCATGGCAGGAGGAGTTTCACAAAAAGAACTGACCGGATAAAAGGACTATGAAAATGGTAAGTCAATTTTCGAGTTTTCACATTGCTCCGCTTTGTTTATCCTCTCCATGGTTACCATCAAAAATGTGTTTCAATCCTCTTCTTTAGGCTGTATGACAAGTTCAAACGCACTGAATCGGTGCAAGACGATAAAAAAGTAATGGCCACGGCCACTGCTTCTGTGGCCACAGATGAAGCAAAAGAGCGAGTCAAAGATTTTTTTGCTGGTTATCGCTTACTTATGCATTAAACTAACCGCTCAATAACGAAACACACACGTATACAATTTCCCGCTCTAATGATCATGCGCACCAAGTTTGTTTTCAACTGCTTTCAGCTATCACCATCTATTAGATTGTTTTTGAAACATTATCCGCTGGGCCATCCTGTATTTAATTTTGGAGACTTCCTTGTGTACTTCTGTTTGAGATTTAATGAGAGCATTTCGCATTTTGAATTATCTTAATGCAATTTTAGGATTTTTTAAACTTGATTGAGAAACGACGGTGAAATGATATCACAGAAACGCTGTCGGTAGAAGAAAGTAATACTTTTTAACTTGATAATTTGTTTAGGCTACTATTCTTTCCGTAAATGCGCGATGTAAAATTCGTTCAGCGCAGAATGCAGCAATTTTTATTATGCCTTTTTTCATGAAATTAATATTTATAACACATTACAACTGTTAATATTCAGTTAATTTGGCATTGAAAACGAAGCACATTTCACACATGAAGTTAATCAGAATAAAGGATTTGATTTCTTTCTAATATTCTGAAGAATAACTTCACGTTATCATTAAATATCAAAGAAATGTCTTTTAAATATTAAGTATCGAAACCAGGAGGAAAAAATTTTCAACAGAAATTTGACAAAAATATTAATTCATTTCTTTGTTTTCATATAATCAGTAAAAAGGGGTAAAACATTATTAAAAAGTTCCCGATTGAATTATATATATAAAAAAACTGAAGACAAAAGAATTGCTTCCAATAATAAAAAAAACTTAGAAAAAGCAATCCTACTTTTTTAAAATGGAATGAATCATAGTTGTTCCATCGAAGCGTATATTTTATGCAAATGGAAGCAAATAAATATGATTAAACGTGAACTTCATCGGAAAACTGGATGCATTGAAGTGATACCGGGGAATAATGAGAAGGGTAAAAAATGAAAAGATTAAAACAATGAAAAAACCTGAATCTAAAATAAAAAAGAAACAGAAGGATTTACCTGTCATCATTTTAAATGACGATTTTTTATTTCATTTCAACAACGTATCAAAACTGTTGTCAGCTCTTAATCCTCATTTAACTGTTAAAAATTCTGCAGACGATAAAAAAGAATCCTTCAATATTTTCCATCACGTCAACGAAATGTATTTTTTAATTTTAGGTAGATTCCTTATAGGAACTCTACCTATTGCAATGGTTCTCATGACACGACTTTCGGAAAATTTCTGCAGATCTTCATTGATCATGACCCCTAGAACCCAAAACCACCCTTCGTTAAAAAGTTTATAAAAATATATATTTAAATATATATATATATATATATATGTATATGTATAACGCTTTTTCCCATGTTATCTTGTGAACACGATAACTGGAGTTATTTTGATGTAAATTTAACCGGCTTGGGATATGTTGTAAGGATAGTGAAAATCTCGGTCGAGTTCGTAGATGGGCTATCCAGCTCAAAGGGGGTGGAACTTTTCATTTTACCATAATTTCTTTACAAATGAAAATAGAAAGAAAATTCAAATTAGGCGAATTATTGCCTTATCATAACGAACAATTTTTGAATTTAAACTTTTTCGATAGCTACAAGTCCTTAGAAGTTATGAGCTGAAAAGTGATTTTCCCCACCCTTCCACTCCTCTCCCCATAACTTAAAGTACGTTTTAACCTAAACATGTTACCCCTTGTTGGAAAGCTCTCGTCATTTGCAGTTTCTTCCACCCTCTTTAATTCTTGTAGCTCCAATACTTATGAGAATAGAGGGCAAAATGTTCTTTTCCTTAGTATTATTAGTAGAGAAGTATATGCATAACGCTTTGGCCCGTGTTATTTTGTAAACACGATAACTAGAGTAATTTTGATTACATTTTAACTGGCGACGGATATGTTGTAAGGACGGTAAAAATCTCGGCCGAGTTCACAGATGGGCTAACCAGCTCAAAAGGGGTGGAAATAGTGGGGGACTGAAAATTTCATATTCCCATAATTCCCTTACGACTCAAGATAGAAAGACAATTCAAATTAGGCGAATTATTGCCTTATCACAACAAATAACTTTTGTATTGAAACTTTTTTGATAGCCACAGTTTCTTAGAAGTTATGAGCTAAAAAGCCATTTTCAATCCCCTCCTCAACTTATCATTTCCCCATAGCTCTGTTACGACTAAAGATAGAAAAAAAATTTTCAATTAAGCGAATTATCACCTTATGAAAACGAACAACTTTTATACTAAAAGTTTTTTGTCTGCTAGAATTGCTTATAAGTTATGAGCTGAAAAGCGATATTCAATACCCCCCCTCCCCAATTTATCATTTCCCCATAGCTTCGTTAAGATTGAAGGTAAAAAGAAAATTTCAATTAGGGGAATTATCACCTTATCATAACAAACTACTTTTATATTGAAAGTTTTTTGATAGCAAGAATTACTTAGAAGTTATGAGTTCCCATCAACCGCATTCACTTTCACTCTTTATACGGTATAATATATAATTAATTTATGACTAATTAATTTATAGTTAATATCTTTGTTAAATTTTGTTAATTATAACTGTTAATTGATATACCTGACTTTGATCCGGATTAAAATGCTTTCATGTTTAATATTTTCAATGTATAAATTACTATTGTATAAATATTATAATACACAAATTCCTTTCCTGATCTAAAACGCTTTCAATTAAAATGAGAATCAATTGATCCAGACGATTTTTAAAAACATCTGTTTTCTTCATACGTTATTATTTGTTATATAGGTACTTCAAATTTTGTTAACAATTACTAAAGTCAATGAAAGGTTTTAATGAATATTTTGAAACAATTAAATTAACTATTTAATTATTCATTAATTTAAAGCGTGAAAATAAATCAATAGCTGGTCCCGATATAAATTGTTAAATCGTCTACTTTTAAAATTTTCTTTTAGCATTCTTCCTTCTGGAAACAGTTCTTCGTATTATTTTTGATCAACAAGAATATTGTTACGAATTCAGTTTAAAATTAATTTTGAAAAAAATATTAAAATGAGAGAAACAAATTTATGGAAATGAAAGACATCGCGGAAAAACGCCTTGCTTAATTTTTAATTAAGTGAAATTTTAAGCATCTTTTAGGCTTTGAAAAGTTGAAGGTGACCTTTCTCTTTTCTTAAATAAAAAGTTTGAAAAGTTTGATTGAAATCAGTCCATTGGTTTAGGAGGAGATGTGGAACATACATACATAGCCACAGTGACTTTTATTTAAATTAATATAATTATTAGATAAAGATTACTGGCATATAGTATGAGTCATGAAAAAGGTTTCAGTGAAGTTTTGTAACAATTAATTTTTAACTTTAATTAAGTAAATAGTTAATTTTAATTAATCAAATAATTTTAATAGTTAATTTGATAATAGGTTTTTTGACAGAATACTTTAATTTCGTATTTAACTAAACATGGAGGGACCATGATTTGTTTAATAAAATCAATATAAAGTAGCCAAAAACGATAGATATTTAAATAAGAGTTTCCTTTATCTTTTTCACTATTGAAAAATATCTCCTTAACTTTAAAATTGTTTGGGATTTTCTGCCTGAGTATTTGGTTTTAACCGTCGATGGAGATTTAAATTTACTGTTCAAATTGGCTGCATTTATATCCTATGTTTTAAAAACAAGTATTAAATTTGCCACACACAATGTTTAATAATTTTATTCTCTCATATATTAAGAATTTAGTGACTATTATCTCTGTAACCAGGGAGTTCTCTAAATGAGCCAATTCTAGTAGTATTTAACTGTTTCCATGTCATGTGATTTTACCATATGACAAAGTAATGTTCGCACAATTATATTGTAACGTAGATTAAATAAATTAGTTTTTAAATCTAGAGTCTTTCTTCATTCGTGCCAAGAGTCTATTTCTTGTTACTGTTTCAGATAGGCTGGCTTAATGTTATCTAGGAGATATTTGCACTGCTGAGATGTTTATTTCTTTATGACTCCTACCTGTTAAATGATTATGTGTTGAGATATAAAAAAATTGACCAATGTGTTGACCGATAAATCTATCATAACTTTTTGGAATGAAAAATGGAATGATAAAACCTTGATATAGCAAAAAATTAAATGACATGAAAACAGAAACACAGCGTAAATATTGCAATGTGTAGAAACAATAAAGTCATTGGCTATGTCTGTATTGATCAATATGTAATATTTCATGACTTTTGTAACATTAACGTAAAGGAATCTACCTTTGCCTTCAAGCTTGCCGAAAAGGGATTTTTTTTTTATTTTCAGCTGAATAAAGTGATTGTACATAAGGCATATATATCTTTTCATGTTTATAGGGATGCTTTGGAACCATCGAAAAGTTTTCGAGTAAGCTTTAGAGAAAAAAGTTTTCTTCCCAACCAAGCGACTTAAGGTGTCAGCATTTGGCAACGAGAGAAAGAATAGGTGAAGAATTCTAAATGAAGCGTTCGCATGCTACCAAACTGGGAATCAAAGAGCCGCTCAAAGAAATGCTATTCTTCAAGAATTCTTTTCTAGTTGAAGCTTTCATTTCGATTTGCAGCCCGAAATATCTGGTAGAATGATGGGATAATGTTGAGCTTATCACAAAAAACGAGTTATTTTCTGACGTTCTTCTCAAACGTTTGAATGAAGTTGTTGGATATTTCTTTAGTATGGAATGATTTTGCTGTGGGTGAATCGATGGTATATGGCAAAATTTTTAGGTGAATGAAAAAGTTTACTTGAATGGTTTAAAAAAATTATAATGGATAATTTTTGTTGGTTGATGTTGTAGACAGAAATTAATAATTTTATTTTGAAATGAATTTGTTTTTAGTTAAAATATTCAGAAACAAATCCATTTACTGATGCATCCCTGTCATTGTATGTTAGGATAGGGAACAATTAATTCAGTTAGACACCAAAAAGCAACATGCCTTCAACAACATGACTTGCAATATTGCAAGAGTTATTATGAAGATTTTTCCCTATTCCAGTTAGTAATTCAGTTAACGTCAATTAGTTACAATTTTTATACAATGATATTGAATTTATGGAAGAAATAGAGTAACAGCTAAATAGAGATTTATATCATGAGATGAATCAGAGAAACGAGGAAAGAGTGTAGTTGTTCCTTCTCTTAAAACTAAATTTGAAAGTTCGTAAAGAAATCATTTATGAATTGGAAACGTCATGCAGTATTTACTGTTAAGGACTCGAAAAAAGTCATAGTTTATGATCACTGCTACACAGTCGCAGAAAATCCTACGGACATTGGATAGGATTGAAATCTGGCGAAAGATACATTTAAGGGGAAAGTTGATCCTAGAAATGCACGGCAATATTATTTACTAACAATTCTATAGTTTCTCGTATGGACGAATTTTCCGTTTATTTACTTACATTAAAAAACCTTGACTTTATTTGCATGGCGTTTGGAGCTCCGTTTTTAAGATTGCATTGACTTAACATTACATAGGGAATTACGTAGAATGCGTTACGAACGTTACGTTACTTAGAATTACGTAGTTCGGACATTTTAATGTAATAAACAAAACAGAAAACAAGTCCATACGAAGTATACGTCAAAGTATACTTTCAATACAAACAATACTTTTTCGTGCAGGACAAAGTATTGTAATCATGAAAAAAGTCGACCTCGAGGTTTTGATGAATCTTCATAATTTAGATCACCCTGAATCCGTAAATTACGATTTTGGAATAATATCTGTCTCTGCCTCTCTCTATCTATCCGTCTGTAAAAATAATAACTCAAAAGCGGTTTGAGCTAGACTAATGAAATTTGATATGTGACCTTCACACCAAATTTGTAGATTTACATTCAACTTTTAACGAAATCCGTCAGCAGGAAGTCTGTCTGTCAGTGTTCATTTAAACACAAAAAATAAAAAAATAGCTAAATGGTAAAATTTGGTACACTGTTTTATCATCAAAATAATGGATGAATATTAAATATTTCACGAAATCTGTCAATGAGTTGATTATCTGTCGGTCTGTATATTCACATGCATATGAACACGATAAATCCAAAACACAATGACTTAGATAAATACAATTACGTATGTAGTCTTCTAACGCTAATTGTGGATATGTACCAAATTTTGGGTTGAATCGGTCGTATAAAAGATGTTCAAATGTATGTTTCTTCATCATATCATGATGCATAAAACACGCCATATTGTGTGATGGCATCCTCTTGACCTCATATTGTTGTCGCAGTCTCCTAGTGCAGTTTGAATTAGAATACTCGTGGCGGTCTGGTGCTTGCCAAAGGTTCCCTCAATTTGCATGCAGGGGATGACATCTTTGTTAGGGTATACAGGAGAAATTTTTGGTTGGTTTTGTCAAAAAAAAATGTGGCAAGAATTTATTGAGTAGAATTTGGTCAAGCTAATGGCAAATAGAATAAAGGTAAGTTAAGAAAAGCATTGAAATGAAATAAAAGTAGTAAAAGAGAAACTGGATGCGGATATTAAACAAAGAATTTTATCTGAAATGCACATTTTAAAGATATAGCTACTTTTGCATATAATTGCAAAATTTAACATTCGTTCTAATTTTTCCAAATCAATTTTTTAATCATAAATAGCCTAATTTGCAATGGATTGATCTGATTTTCATTGGAAAGAAGACACTGTGAAGCATAATCTACGAGAGTGAATCAGAAATCCTTAAGTTGAAGGCGATTTCCAATTGAATCCAATTTGGCAACGCGAGTTTGAGTAAGTTTTTCGTTCATTTGAAAATGCCAACTAAGCTGGAAATTATTTTTTACTTACGTGCTACAATTATAAAACAGAGATTAAATGATAAAAAGCAATTTTTTATGGTTTTTCTTTTCCGTATTGTAATGCGAAGTGAAATATTTTGTTTACGATCATCTTTCCATCATAATCTTTCTTTTAAGAATCCTTTCGTGCTGAAAAATAATTATTGCGAATTTCAAAATGATTTACTTAAAAAGTCAGTCCTTCAAAATACTTAAAAAATTATCTGTAGAAAGAAAATTGATAACAGGATTGAATTAAAAACTGCAAAGCATAAATAATATTGTTGCATGCATTACCTGTGTATTACTAAGATTTTTGGAATTTGCAAAATTAGAAATAAAAAGAAAGACAAAAGATTATAATTCATTTAGAAATGAGAATTTTCAGACAAGAACTTTCCTTTAATTTCCTACGTACCAAAGTGATCTAATTCTTAAAGTTTAATTAATGTATCATGCCGAGTGGAGATGATACATACTAGAATTCTTATTTGGTATACAATCTTTGTCTAATTTTCTGTGTGGTGGTCTATTTTGTCCATGTAAGAGTCTACTAAATAAAATTATTATTTCATTCATGTCACAAAGCAAATAAAGTAAGTTAACATGAAAACTCAAAATTGAAAAAGACACATAAATGATTTATAAGAAACATCACAAACCATTTTGTCTAAGTTAATATTTTTATTTAAGCGAAATGAAACAAATCGGAAGAACTATTCTATCTAAGAAACAACCAAATATAATAGTGACTATTTGCTCAAGCAATTTTATTCCTTTTCGCTAATTTTTGATTGAATTTCTCATATTTTTTTGGGCCTTTCCTTGTTAATGGAGTTTCAAAATTTTGAATGCAGTAGAATGGAGGTTCAAGTATCCGTTACATTCAAATTCATCTGATTTTGTACTCTTTTCACCACGTTTCTTTATCGTTTTAATTTTTATCGAATGATTCATTTGAGAACTCAGCTTTGGATTCAAAATAAATGAGAGCGAATAAAATCGATTTCTAATTAAAGAAGGTTAAAATGTTTCGGAAAAGTTTTCCTAGTCTAAAAAAACTCAAACTTGTGTTTTTCATTAACATCTAAGGTAAGGTTTAAAAATGTGCTTTTAAGTGGTGTCTTATAAATGCAAAATAATCAATGAAATGTGTTATAAAAGCCGATGTAGAAATCTTAGATAATTATATTAACAGAACTAACGCTAATTTAAAGAAAATCTAATGAAACTTCTAAGTGCTTTTCTACTTTGTTATATATAAAAAGAAGATATAAAGATATGGATGATTTTCATAACGTTTTAAAATAAATTTAATTAATTTTTTGCTTTAAACCAGCCATTTATGAATGTCACTGTCTTAAGTTCAATGAATATAAAGGCAATTGTTCTGAATACAATTTCATGGAAAATTTGCATATTTCTAAACATAATTTCTTTTCAAGATAATTTCCTTACAAGTATTTTCACAACTGGTCTAAATTTGTTGCTGTTTGTATTATATGCACTTAGCCATTACTCTTGAATAATTGGCATATTATATGCACTTAGTCATTACTCTTGAATAATTGGCATACTTTCTGCGTAGAATTAAACAATGATCATCTTTTTCATCTTTACTCCAAAGTTTGAAACCCTTCTTTACTGAAAATGTTTTCGTTAAAATCTCCAGTGTCAGTAACAGAATCATCTCTGTGGCGCTGTGAATAGTAAGTCATTTTAAGACTTAAAATTTCCGTAATTAAATAAATAGCTAATAATAATGTAAACACATACAGCCAATTCAAAGGAATTCTGAAAAAAATTATGGATAAAGTTTGTATTTTTATACCAATTTTAATCATATATTTTTAAAAAAATTATATTAGTATTTCTCCATTTGTGTTAGCAAGAGTGAAAGATAAGAGTTTCGTGTATCGTCATAAAATAAAATGCCATTTGCTTTTCCGTTTTGAGTTTCGATGTGGCAAATTGAAATTTGATGAATGTATTATCTTTTGAAACTTTGTTGTTTGTCTAAAAATTTTATGATAGGTATGTATTAAGGGTGAAATATTTGCTTTTCTGTGCCATGATATTCGCGGATATGCAAAAAATTCTATATGCACTACAATTAATTAATCTTGAAAGTAATCGAGACATTTTTTAAATCCCTTATTTTCCTAATTTCATGAAAATATTCTATGTAAGGATATATTAATGAATCTTATTACTCATTCCTGTTTCAAACTTCATAAAATTATCGTGTCATATATGAAATCATTTTAATCTAGGAGAGAAAGTTTAGAATTAAAAAAAACCACGGCTTTTTCATAAATTTCGAATTTAAAATAAAAAAAATGTAATTATGATGTGAAACATTCTGACGCTTTTTTATATCCTTGTGATGTTAAATTTATACTAAGACTTGAATTTCATGTTTTAAATTTAATAAATATTTCGAACTTCTGTGAAGATACAAACGTCAATAGGTTGAAAACCATTTGAACTCACCCAGTTCGATGAAATTTAATAAACAGCATTTAAAGTAGTAAACATCACCTACAACAAATGATCAAGGAAGAATCAACGTCGTAAGCGTCATCAAAGGAAGCAATTACTTTCCTAGACACTGCACATACATCAGATTTGTTGAAAACCATCATCCTATGATTGATTTATACATATTTTGCTATTTTCATTAACGACTGAGGTTCATCTCTTGTTATATCATGTCCAATTTCCTTTTCGTAAATAAATTACTACTCATAGAGATCAAAACATTTTGGAAGATGCTATCGATAGCAAATAACTACTTAATAACCCTTTTCGTAAATTAAGAGGGCACTAGCTTCATGATTAAATAATACATTCTGACCGGCGTTTTGAAAAAGAACCATGAAATGCGATAATCAAATCACCAAAACTATCGATTTTTTTTTCTTCATTAATTCTCGCTGTGAGGTTAGTTACTGCTAAATGATGTGTTCACTTGCGCGTTATTATATTTGATTAAATGTCTCCTCACAGCAGCATTCAAGAGAAATAGGAGTTTTTTTCTTTTGAAGTACGAGGCGAAATTAATTTGGGTCGTCTTTGGTGATTTCATTATCTCAGAGAAATAATGGAACTGCAACATAACTCATTAAAGGCAGAACTGCTTCGATTCGTCTGAAGATTTTGTGGAAAGGAAGAATTGTAAATGGAGTATTTACAGAAAATGAAACTTTACGTGAGTAAGTGAACATTGGGTGGAGTGGTGACTGCTCTGCCGTTAGATATTTTCACATTTGTTGCTCTTCTAAAAATTAGTTCTGACCTTGAAAAGCAACTATATTAGGTTTTGAATAGTCACTGTAACAGATCGTATTAATTCAGCCTTCTAAACTCATCATGTTTTATTTTCTAGAGGATTATTTCCCTCGAATCGCTAAATATTGCCCCTGAAGACATTAGACTGATGCATTAGGAATTATATAGTTTATAAATTTCTTCTACATGTGCCCTTTGCATGCGTTTTGCACTTTTGCTTATAGGATCATTATATAAATTTTGTTTAATTACTAAATTTTTAGTTTTTGAATTGCATTTTTTATATGTTATGTTCATTTTGTTTTGAACGTTCATATATAACAGGTTATATTTTGTTTTATTTTGGTTGACATATATAACACCTTTGTATGATTATTGATAATGCAATTTGAATTTAATTTTAATTTTTAGATTAATATATGTATAAATTGAAAATATAACACATGTTTTGATTGTATGAAATATTTAACTATATATATATATATATCCACAGCCAAGCTGCTATATTAATTGTTGTAAACTCCATATACTTGGATTACCTTCTTCAATACCTTTAATAACAACAGAGGTTTTCTGCATGTTGACATTATAAATGTTTAAACTTAATTTTTGTTCATGGTATCTATAGTATTTTCAATTCTTTAGATTTTGTTTTAGATTTGGTTGTATTGTTTAAATAATGACTTTTTAGTATAGGATTTGCTTTGCTTCTTGATAATATCTTGTTTACTTTGTTTCTGTATGATCATATATAACACAAAACAAATAAGAAACAATCATAGCAGAATCGTAAAAGCAACATTATTATTTCACATTATTATTCAACATTATTGATTTTCATGACATTGATATATACATATATATATATAATAAATACGAAACAAACATAGCAGAAATGTAAAAGCAACATATACAAAATAAACATTCATAAAACAAAATGTCAAGAAAAAAAATCTGCGGTAAGAAAAAGCCGAAAGTGGAATATATATATAAAAGGGGAAGATAAAATAATATAGAAAAATATAACACAAACGCAACGAATGCGCAAAAATGCTGCAATTCAAGAAGATTTGTGGAGAATATATCAATATCATGAAAGTCAAAAAATGTTAAAATAAAATGGAGAGACTGTAAATCGGTAAAAGCATATAGATGCTCATCAGGGTAAGTAAAATCCATACGAACCGTTAAAAAATTAGTGAAATCATAATGTTTTCTGCGAACAGTGTTGGCATATAGCTAAAAAACACTGTCCTTTACCCCGAACATTATGATAAACCAAGAATTTGAATGAAATACAAATAAAAGAAATGAAATTACTGAGAGATGCTACCAACGGGAGACGTGACAAAGGGAATAACTGAACGCGTCATGTAGTGACCGGATGTTTACGAAAATATCAAGTTACTTCTGAGGTTGGGGGAGTTTCGATGAAGATTAGGAAATCGATGGAAAAAAAAGGATGAAAGCGAACTACATTGAGGAATTTTTTCGTCATTTCTTTAATCTTCATCGTTTCCTAAATAATAATAATATATAATTTAATATTTTAAGGTTTAATATTTTAAGGTTTAGCGTTTTTATGCCATAACTTTGGAACAGGAACTATTTTTATACCCTCTTAAAATTTAAAAAATAAATTTTTCAGTGACACCTGTTCTATTTCTGTATTACTTTTTTTCTCATTTATAATCAATTTTAAAAATTAATTTAAACACAATTTGTAAGAATTCTTTCGTTTGTTACAATCTTAAACCTAATCACATCCAACACTCCCCTGCTTTTGCCAATGTTAAATTGCTTTCTTTAGACATTTTCACTTTCGCACGCAGAATTTCGCAGCTTTTAATATGCCCGTGCGGTAAATCACATTTAAACACTTCTCTTTAGAATCGTTGTAACTTCTTCTACAGTTTGCCCTAATTTTGTCTCAGATTTTAGCACTTTTAAATTTTTAATGCTTACCTGTCTTTTAATTGATTTTTTTACATTATCTCATCAAATAAGATTATACTTCCTTTATAAGTATAATCTTATTATAAGTATAAGTATTCTGTTTTTATTGCATTGTCTATCTTCTAGCACAACCTGCAAAATCATACTTTTTAAAACTTATCAGCGGACAAAAAAGAAAAACTTTGCGTTTTTTTTAACTACAGGTTTGTGGCATCTTTTTTTACCTTCTTAATATCTATATTTTAAGCATTATTTTACCCTCTTGACAGTTACTGTCATATCATTAATTCTCAAAATCCAAATATTATGCTTTGAATTGATAGCTAAAACATACAATGTATGTTTAGAAAGAAATCTGGCTCACATGTTTCTCCGCACCTGGAAGGATTAATTACGCTTTTAGAAAGTTTCTAGCGGGAGTACAAAGGGTAATTTTTAATTTTTTTCCATATTAACTTCAGAACATATCATCACACAAAAATTATTTTCGAACCATCTTAAAACTAAAAAAGATAGCGTCTCAGCGACACCTGTTTCATTTTCGTACCACAATCCCTTTGACTTTTAATCACTTTTTAGAATTATTTTAAAAATCATTTATAACGTTTTTGTTTGTTATCATTTTATGCCTATTTTATTTTTTAAATCTTTCACGTGTTTTGGTAATGTTAAAATTAATTTGCTTCTTTGCACAATTCCACTTTCATTTTCTTTTAGCTTTAAATTTTCAAACAACAAATTTTTGGTTTATTTTTACCTTATTAGTATCTATAATTCAGGAATATTTTTCCCTGTTACACACTACTCTCATATCATTTGGATATCAAGGCTTTTAATATAGTAGGGTGTGAATGCGGATCACAAAATTTGAACCAATCACACGTTTTATATATAAAACTCAACCGAAAATATTTTCCAAAATTATTCACGTCCGCGTTCTATTATGAGCACGTTGCATTTTGTATAGTGAATATTTGTTTGAGCGTTGCTGAATTTTGTAATTGTTGATTTTTAGTAGCAGTTGATATCAAGGTGTTTATTAATTAATGGAAAAATGTTGTTATAACGTGTATTACCCATGCCTACAAGTCAACACATGATGCTTTGAACAGAGATTTTTATAACAACATAACATAGAACAAACTACGATGTGAATATTTCATAAGATATGGTGGGAACAAATAAACCTTGACTAACAGAAGATCAGCCAACAGTGCATGAAGTAATGGGGAATTTGATTCCTGAAGAGATGGAGAATTTTATTCCTGAAGAGATGAGGAATTTGATTCCTGAAGAGATGGGGAATTTGATTCCTGAAGAGAAAGGTGAACCTCTCTTACTTGAATTCTCATGTGGAACTGAAACAACATTTTAAAATTAATTTGATTTTTGCTGACATCCAATCTAAATATCATATAGCTCTTGCCCTTGCTCCATCGAGAATAGCTATGAGACTTTTGGATGGTGACCACATAACATATTCTTAACATGTTATGTAACACATGACATATGTTACAGTTATCTGTTTTGCTCACACTGAGAATCCTATTATATGCAATACAAGCAAAAGGTCTGATAATTCGATTGCCAACAAATTACAAACTTATCATTTAGGTTGAGTGCACGATGCCAAGTAAATCTGCCATGTTTGTTTCTCCCATGGCATGTTCTGGAATGAAAACTCCAAGCAATCTTTACATATATGCTTCAAACGGTGATATAAAATGTCGTTTATTCGAAACCTTTAAAGTAGTAATTAGGTTAAGTTAGTTAGGATTGAGGGTACTAAAACAAGGGTTGTGTATCAAAACTCGAAAACTATACGATACAAAAGCATATGCGTTTTTCCTTTTTTTCATATCTATAGAACAGATAAACGCGTACAGAGAAGCGGGTACAAGCGGGTCTTTACTAAGTATCTACGGACATATGTACCAAACAAAGAAACAAGCGCATTTTTCAGCTTTTTCCTCAAAAAGATTTCTCATTAATAATTCCCCGTTTCTTGCTTTTCGAATTCTATTTTATTCATTGAATAAATTTTTAATGGAATTGTTCGAAGGAGTAACCAAAAGTCGTCATTTCATCATCTTACTTTCATAAAGTTCATAACCTACTTTTTTCAATAACTAGCAATTTCTCTACATTAACATATATTTATATAGATTTTTTCGGTCCGTCAATATTCAATGTGTTTTCCTGTCTCGAATAGGTTGTTAAAGTGATATTGATTCATTTTTGATTCAATCTTACCTTATTGATTCGTTTTTACCTCTATTTTGAATGAGCTGATTTATGAAACTTTCCGAAAAGGTAAAAAATAAAATAAATCTTTGTTTTTTATTGTCTGGTTTTCCTTCTGAATTTTTTTAATAATTAAGGTCAGAGAGGATATAATATTTCAGGTCTAATATTCATTTTAGTATCCTCCTTGTTTGGACGTCTTCCCAAAGAGTATTGTTTTTAATAGGCTTTGTTAACTATGAATATCTTTACTGCTTCAGAGAAGAAAAGATGAATTGTTATAAAACACACGCATAGGCTGTGTCAAAAACTACCATTAGTGTCTTTTTGAAAATTACTAATATTCCGAAGAAAGCCACCCAGTCAACCAACAAATAGTTAGACGTATAGTTCTACTTGTCGCGCAAAACGTGTTTTATTTACTAGTTTACTGTCAGGAGGAGAGCAACTACCGTGTTTTGATTTGCACATTTTAAGTTTTTAGAGTAGTGAAAATAATTCACATACAGCCGAACAGTGTATCTAAATGATCGAGACATGCGTGAAGCAATACGGGTACTTTGATCTGCACAAACCCCTTCCTAAGGAGGTTCGACCCATCACGAGCACCACATACGATGACCCCTCTGGCAGAGGTTCGATCCGACATCGGTGTTGGACCCGTAATGAGTAATTGTTTTACTCTTCAAGGAACCAAGAAACTTCTTATTTATACTTCAAATTCTCATCCCCATACTTGACATATCCTGGAAGGATACATAGTGAGGATAACCAGAAAAACTGGATTTACCCCTTCCCTCCCGAAGCATCAGGGTTATGTGAATGACAGCCGCTTCAATAGCTCGAGTACTGAGGCCGGATTCCTTAAAGTCTATCACCAGGCCACGGCCCGACCCCTCTCGAAGGAGGTACGTACTATTACTGGTGGATGGACCCAGAGCCCACCATTACTATACACCCATTGGTTTTGGCGATTTTTTCACTGTGTACTCTTAGAATCCCTAAGGTATCGTAAACTTGTACTCCACTTTTTTTCTTGTAAAGGTAATAAACAATTGTATATAAATGAAAAGCTCTGATATAATATTTAATTGAAAGAAGAACGTAATATTTTAATGTGAAATATTTTCACATTGACATGATTCTGTTTTTTTAAGCTTTCGTTGTTCAAAATATTATCCTCAGCCTATTACATTGTTTCTCTCAAACTTGTAGCATACCGTGATGTTTCATAATTAATTTCAGAAACTCATTTATTAGTGAATTTCGCCTTATAAAAGGAAAACAGATAGAAAACTTTCATGTGGAAATAACTGAAGAGGATAATCCTAAGTTGGACTTTGGCAAGAGTAAAAGGGAAGTGGCTCGAGAATTCGGGATTAAAAAAAACGTGTGCATCCAGAGAAAAAATTGAAAGCTGTAGGTTAAAAGGCCTACTTTCTTTTATCTTTTCTGCGCTTTTTCTGCTTTGCAGCGATGTCTATACCTACAGAAAAGGCTGCCTGCAATAAAATTAATGTTAGAA
>BGPR01009627.1:0-56581 GCA_013235015.1 Araneus ventricosus
CTATTTTACAACAGAAAATACACTTCCCCTTTTTCTGTATTACATATATGCAGTATGGTAGTAAATTGTAGTACAAAATGTACTTACAGTTTAATGATCGAAGTTTGACACTTTTGGTTTCGGAAACCATCAACACTTTCTTAACATCCATAGTAATCCAGTGAGTTCTTGCACAAAAACATTGGCACAATATAATCAAATTGGCACAAGTAGGCATCAAAAATTAAAAATGAAGCTGGGTCTATGGTTTTTATGACGTAGTCGAATTCAACCGCAGAGTCCCCATGTACTATGGGAGCCCAAGTCCCTGGTGAGGTGAAGTGTGCAGGTTCGTAGACAGGTGAGGACACAGTTCTGCTATTTTATGAATTTAATGGAGAAGACGAACACAAACATTTAGATGGAACGGACATAAAAAGAAAGATATAAAGTAAAAGAATTAAGAGGGCGGTTACTGCCTTTTTATATCAAATTAATTTAGTCAATCATCACGGCAGTTCAGGCATCGCGTAGCATCGCTCAATAGAACCAAATCTGTTCCATGTGCCCTTATCTACCACTGCACCGAGACACAAATTTGTGTCTCGGTGGGGTGGGAGTTCTAAACGAGCTTTTAATTTCGTGTTTAGGGTATTGGTAAGGAAATATCTGAAATAGAATATTATTTGTTATTTTGTCGCAGCTTAAGGTTTCCGGGTTGTAAAAATGACTGTATCCTTAAGATTCCCACACTTTGTTGAAACCATTTTAATTTTTAAGAATCTTCGTATTAAGATCTGCAAAAACCTACTTTTCTTTTAAACACAACCAATTGATTCCTTACTTTTGCGCTCCCTCGCCTCTGCTTCTAGGGCACATGCCTTACCTGCCCATCCTAGTTGCGCCACTGCAACCATCTTGCATTTTTTAAGGGCCGTATACATTAAATAAATCACATCTATTTATTTAATTTATATATATCGATGTGAAGTTTAAAAATATACAAGGAAAATATGGTTTCTTCAATATAATACTCTAAATATTTAAATAATTATTGCAATTTATTCTGAATGTGCTCCTCATGACGACTGCGAAATAGGTTATGGCCACGGTTGGCGTAATGAGACATATGGATGTGAACAGACAACATACTAAAATGTTATATTTCTCGTTTTCAATCACCAGAAGTCGTAACTACTGATCAAGGTGCAAAATCCGGAGAGCAACTGTTTCAAGAACGGTCAGAATCATTAGGATGTAAACGTAATATATACCACCCACAGGCAAATGGATGCATAAAACGTAGGTATCGTAAACTAAAAGCAAGTATATTCTGCCATGAAAATGAAAATTGTACAGGAATTCCTCCATTAATATTGCTCGAATTACAAACATCTTGGTATTCTGATTTTCAATGTAATCAAGCAGAACTTCTCAGTTGTAAACATATTCTTTCACCATGCTATTTCTACGTAGTTCCAAAATTTCAGCCCGTTTCAGAGTATGGGAAAAAGCGTAAAGCAACTACCGCAGCAATAAAAGATATCTTCAGAGATCATGAATGAAAAGGAAACAATAGTCACTAAATCTATCCGAGGGAACAGAAGCGTTCTCCAGCGACTGGCCGAAGCGAGTCGTGAAACTCATGTAAGGGCCAAGATTCCAAGCAATAACTTGGACTCAATCATTTTTCCCTTTTATTTGTTTTTTGTCTTTTTTGTGGGAAAGGGTTTTGTTTAAGGGTTTTTTTTTTGTTTTAAGGGGAAATTTGTTTTCTTTCTTTCCTGTTTGCGGTTTAAACTTATATAATAAAAAAATATCTGGAGACATCCTTTTTTTCGACATAAGAAAGAAAATATGAATCAGAAAGATGAAAACAAAACTAAACAAACAAAATAAAAATAGACCTCAGTAAGCGCTTTCTTATTAAAAAATAAAAATATGATTTATATTTCAAAAACTGAAATAAAAGAGTTTCTGCACATTATTGCCCTTTGTTTCCCAACTTATTTCGACGTTAGACAGGTTTTAAAATGTCAAACAATGATCACTTGTACACATATCTGCTTGGAATCTAACCTAATCACGTTGCACAATTCATTGCAAGACAGTTTGAAGACAAACTTATGATTTGACCGCACCATGCAGTGGTATAGTACTGGTTCATACTGAGTGCTGAGTACTAACGTCACCTATTTTCCACTTATGGGAAAGCAACAGACAAACCATGGAAACATTTTCACTTGACTCTCCGAATGTACTTTGAAAAGATTTCAATTCACGACTTCGATGGAGTTAAAAAAATGATGTTACATGGCCAAATGTAAAAAAGTACCAATCCAAAAATAAGACTACTTTTTAGGATTATAGTGTGACTGAGTGAACCTTAAATAACTTAGTACAGAAATTGGAGACATTTTACAAATTGCGAACAAGCAAGAAGGAAGCACAAATGTCTACCCGAGATACATTCGGAACGAACAAAGCAAAAGAATCTCAATAATCACAAATGAAGTTTTTATTCAAGAGGTTGTACGCTGCAATATAAACAAAACTAATATCAACAGCCTTTTTCCAGTGTCCTCAACGAAAATAGGAGGCACTCAATTTAAGATGACAGAACCCATAGAAGAAACATTGACCGACTCGATTCATATATAAATCCTGTGACTTGCTCCGACTGTTAAATTCTTGGGGTTATTAAGTCGTAATGCCGCATATTCCCCGTTAAAAATTCTCAAACATGCAAACTTCTATAGTTTTTCGATGGAAACAACCCAACAAGTATCATTGAAATTTCTTTCTGTAACGCACAATCAAAAGTGTCTGCGACAGTTGTGCTCCACATTCGGTCGCTGGACCATGCTAACTTCACAAAAAGAATAGTCTTATCTTTGATAACAGAACTGTTGACTATTCACTGGCGGAAGGACGTATTCACAAACAAATATAAGCTTTCAAGGAAAAGTTATTCCAACAGACTTTTAACATGTAACTACACCAGAGGAAATCGAAATCTTCTCTGTGTTGATATTTTAAGCACATCTGGGAAGATTTCCTATTCTCAAAGAAAATCCTGTTTATGTGTGATTGAGACGCATGGAATTCACGATATAAGAATAACTGTTGTTGTCCAAAGTGAAGAAATTAACAAAATTGTACCAGAATTGCCATGACAAATTATTGGAATCTGAAATTTTGCCAGAATGTACGTAGCTTACTGCGATTACTGAGAGAATCTCGAAAATCTTAAAGATACCATTTATAATTTAAAAATGCTAAATTCCACAATATTTATTCCTCTGATTTGCTGTTTAGTAATATAGCTCTATCTATCAGCAGTGCATCTTGTTGTTTCCGATGTGAGTTTATACTCTGGTATAAGCAACAGTTGAGACTGAGCAGAAGTGCCAACCACTGGTAGTGATGTACGCAAAACAATTTTTATGATCAGCAGTGCGAATTTCTGTTTGCAAATAGACGGAGCTATACGTGCATATTTGATACGATCTTGATGGTAGTAAAGTAATGTAAACTAATTTTGTTTATTTTTCAAGCAAAAAGAATATTGAAGA
The DNA here is from genome assembly GCA_013235015.1 of Araneus ventricosus. Taxonomy (NCBI): domain Eukaryota; kingdom Metazoa; phylum Arthropoda; class Arachnida; order Araneae; family Araneidae; genus Araneus; species Araneus ventricosus. Next base: position 3,555 of record BGPR01009627.1, read on the forward strand.
GGTTTAGAGATAGTTTATCACAAAAAATATTCTTCTGACGAGACAAATGGCTAAATTTATTTTAAAGATATTTTTTGCTTTGAGATTATTAATACCACAACCATATATTTACATCCTGTGATCCGTGAGATCTGTTTTGTTTATAGCGCGGAAAGCGCAACAACACCTCTTAGTGTGCATGTGTATAGTTTTTGCTGTATGAGAGAAAGTTCATTAGGAATTAGAAAAAAAGAAAATGAAAATGGAAGGCACCTACAATTTACTTTATATAACTACATACTTCACTTTCTTTAATTTTGCAGCAATTATCATTAAGCTCGTCGAGGTTATGCATTGCGTCGTCTTGCGCTGATAGTTAGATTTTCAGAGCTGAATAAGGACGACAATTCTGGCTGTTAAAAATATCAAAAAATATTCCATTCATCTTCATAAATTGATAAGAATAACTTGATGTTTTATCAAGAAATAAATTTATAAAAACAGCTACTCTCTTCTCAACTGCTATTTCCATAAAAGCGTTATTTAAAAATGATCCCATGTTAGAATGCATTCGCAATGTTTACTTTTGAAAACTGAATATTAAACTTATATTTCTGCTTCCTTTCTGAGGTTACCCGGAGATTACAATTTTTTTGTTTACAACATTTTCGCTATACAATTCATACTAATACGTTATTTTTCCAAAAATAATTTTCTGACAAGAAAAATATCTTTTTTATTGATGGTTTTGATATGCAACCATGATTTTTAAAAGTTATTTTTGTGTCACAATTTTTAATGTTAGCAATTATAACAGATTTGCAATTCCTAATGACCTAAGCCCAAACCAACGAACTCAAAATATGTAGAGAATAAACAGAACTAATAGATCTGAATATTAAACACATAGCGTTAAAAAAACTCTAATATTTTTATCGCAGTCTTCTAGGGTTTAGAGATAAAAATGGAGTTTAGGGTGCGTAATATTTTCTCTCCAAACACTGTTTAGGATGCGCAGTGAGATTTTATAGGTCTCCTGCGCATTCGGTGCCTACGGCTTCTCAAAACGAGAGAATGAGCACGCAGTGTCTTCGGCATTGCAAGTGTGCACCGGACAATTTTTTTAACTTGAAAAACATCATCTGCTTCTCTTTCAGCAAAGCTGGCCCCTCGTAGCTTCACTTTATCATTGAGAAAAGAAACACTCATTGAAAACACGATCGCAGGAAAAACACGACGTCTGAAGACGATAAAAAGTAGCAAGGGAACCATTGCTTCAAGAAAAAACAATTCCTTGTTCGATATATGGAACCCATAAAGAGCAACACAGAGAAAGGGAATCAGCAAATTCAATGAACGAAAATCTTCAAAAGAAAAGCGAACGGTTATTGAAAAAAATCGTTTAATAAATGATCAAGAATTCGAAACGAAGAATTATTCAAATTCTTGCGCCGACCAATCAAATCGAAGAGAGGAGACAGTGGACCAATGGAAAAGAGGCGAAATTAAGAGCATGCGAAGTAGACAGGTAAATAAATCACTGTTTGAGCATGCGCAAACGACGCCGAAAAATATTTCAACTCGAATCCAAAACAAATTTTCTGGCACTCTCTCTCTCTCTCTTGGAGAGCGTAAGGGAAAAGAATTTAGTATGCAACCTAAAATCCAGGTTAATCGGTCCAGACATTTCTATTGTTGCGAATTATTTACACTAGTCTCTGCTTTAAAAATATTCACAAAATTACAATTAAGTGTCTCTTTTTATCAGTACTAACAAAATTGAAATTGAATGTTTCGCCATTACCAAACTGATTCAAAAATTTTAAAGGTGAAAAACTCGTCAAACATTAAAATTATTAAAACGGCCACTATCTTCAAACTGAATTAAAAAATTTTAATCCTTACAAATACGTTGTCTTCAGTCTCTTCAATGGAGTATCATGCCGATTCGAAGAAAATCGAACAACGCGTTTGGTTGTTACTCAATAAAAACAAAATTTAGTGACAGACAGACGAGATGCCGAACGGTCGTTTTCAAACAGAACATCGCTTCTTTCGGTCAGAAAGTAAGTTACTTCGAACGAATAGCAGGGGAAAATATGTCTTATGATCAATAAGTTAGTGATAAAACTTGGCATATTGTAAATTATAATTTTTTGAAGACTATCATTAATTAGTTAAATCTGATTATTCTAATTTTTAATATATTCAAATTACATAGAGAATTTTGCACAATACATTTGGCTTGATTAACCGAAAAATTGATTTCAATACTTTAAATTTAAGCAAAATAGAAAAAATTAGGGTAAAATAAATGTTTCGCATTCTCTTGTGCAGGCGCGGAAAAACAAGATCCACCCAGCATTATTCTGCCGTCTATCATCGTACATTAAAAGAAAGGGTACCATTTTTCTAGAAATAACGCCTTCTAATTTTCATAAAGGGTGGTCCACATATTTATAATTGCACTAAGTTTGAAATTTCCTAATGAAACGCATATTTTTGTCAAGAAATTTCAAAAATAAACCATAATTTATGCTTGGATACCAAATTACATCATTCTAGCACTATTTTTTTCAAAATTTAAAAAAGCAAATAAAATTTTTACTTTCCAATGTTACATAATAATTCAAAATTATTATTGATATATACAGAAATAATATAGTTATTGATCTGAAATTTATTTGCTGAAATAGTCTGATTTTATAATTTTGACTTCATGATAATTTTGAATGCATATAGTATTTGACCATATTTGATGTTTAAAATTTTTTATATAACTCTTAAAAAATGTCGACAGTGATCGATGCAGAATGCTAACTTATAAACCTAAGTTCAGCTTATTCGTAATAGTAATTTTGAAGTTACATTAAATTTTGTACATTATCCGTAAACTCATACACTTAAAACCACGAATATTCTGAGGGCTTTTTGCATGTTTATAATTGCACTAAGTTTGAAATTGCCTTGAGCAAAGAATATTCTTGTCAATAACATTTATAATTACATCAAAATTTATGCTCGACAACAAATTTCATCATTTTAGCTGTGGTTGTTTGAAAATTAAGAGCAAATAAAATTTTTAGTTTCCAGAGTTATAAAAAAATTTCGGATTTTTATTAATATCTTGAGAAATATGCTATGCAAACGCAACTATGCTGTTTATGTATGTATATATATGTTATGAATGTGTATGTCAGTAAACTTGTGTTGCACATTTTATCTGGTGGATCTTTTACTTTTAATAAAGTAACTTCAAGAGAGACACTCTGTGGTGATCGCCCTTTGCACTTGTAACTCTACGGCCCCCTATAAAAATAGCGTGTTCCATTCTAGAGATAACACCGGTATGATGCTTATTTGAAAGACTGTCAATATTCTTACGGATTAACTTAGTAAGTATTGCTTGAACAGATTTGATTTAAAATCATTCATATCAGTAATCATTTTCGAAAAATAGTTTATACATTTCAAACGAAACATTTATATGAGCATAACGTGTTGAAAAACATTTCACCACTATTTTAATACCAAACTTTTCTATTTAATGAATATTAAATTTAAACACTGCAAATATTTTTTAAACAGTCGACGTTTCTGTTATTTAAAGCTTGCATTTTATATACGGGCTGGTAAATCAGAAATCAGAATAATCATTCATTTTGGATGAATTATGAAAACCTATGTGTTTACCCACTATTTAAAGTAACATCTTCGGATGCATTGTACAGACGCGGAAAAAAATAGATCCACCCCGCATCATTCTGCCGCTAATCATTTTATCTTAAAAAAAAGTACAGAATTTCAGGAAATAAAGTCTACTAATAGATTCCATGTCTAAAAAGTTCAAAAGGGGCTGTCTACATATTTATAATTACACTAACTTCAAAGTTACCAACATACTTTTTAAAGACACTTCGAATATACATAACAATTTATGCTGGAATACAAAGTGTCATCATCCCAGCATTTTTAGTTTTGGAATTTTAAGCAAATGAAAATTTGAGTTCCTTTTGTTAGAGTAAAATTTTGAATTTTTATTGATATCTTGAGAAATAATGTAGCTACTTACCTAGAATTTTTTTATGCAGTACTATGAATTATTCTGCCCGTTTTACATTTTTAGTTTTTATTTTAAAATAATTTTGAGTACCTGAAATATTTTATCAAAACTGATGTTACAAAATTTTTGATCAGCAACACTTATAAATTTTAACAGTAATTGAAGCAGATGGCCATTTGAAAAGACTATGCAAAATTTCAGCATATTTCTACCACATGTTTTGAAGCTACATTAAATAGTCAATTTTCACTATAAAATGATGCACTCAAGAGGGCGTCTTACATTTCGAAAACATTTTCATTAAAAATAAAATCATTTCACCACTTTATTTTCAAACTTAAACATAAAAAGATTTTAAAAATTTATATACATATTATGGAAACTTTATAAATTAAACTTTATAATTTAAAGTGGTGTAATCACAGAGAAGAAGAATCAGAGGTCTCACTCCCATAGACCCTAATGGCAACTTTTTTAACATTACACTTCACATAGACAGTACGCCACCTATCGCCAACTAGGGAACCAACCAGAATACTTCAGCCTCACCTCACTGCTACGCCAATGGAAACGAAACCAATCCTTATCGTCATTACAAAGTTGTAAGCAATTATAAAGTATTTATTGTAACTTTATCTCGCTTTTCGACGATTATTAAATTTAAGAATAACTAATTTATTTTGATACATTGTTAATTTTACAGCCTAAATCATCTAATCTTAAACTAACGTTTCCCTCATTTTACTGACCTATTCTTTAATACAGAAATTAAAAATAAATACGGAACAATAATAAAAAAAATTCATTCGTCTCTTGTAGAGTTCCAATAATTTAAAAAATGCGAATGCATAATAATGCGTAGGAATCTTTCAAATTATTAAATTACATTTGTTCTTATTCGGGAAAGTTCTTTCTGATCATATTTTTATTTAATTGCAAGAAATGAATTTTTGTTGATTAAGTTAATATACTGTCTTTTTTAGAATGCATTAAAACTTCAAAAATTAATTGATATTTAATAAATTTTCATTAATATTTGTTCGAGATACCAAAATTGATGTTATTTCCACACAGAAAATTCATTCGATTTTTTAAAATTGCAGTAAATCAATTCTTGTTACTTCAATTAAAATTACGCTGTATCTTTAAGAATATTCATAAACTTCAACAATAAATGAATTTTTAAGAAATTCACATTCATTCTTTTTCAAGATGAATAAAATTGATAGAATGTAATTTCCATATAGGACATTCATTTTTAATTTTTTTAACTATGCGATAAATCAATTTTTGATTAGGTTATTATTATGCTATCTCTTTCAGATTACATTAAAACTTCAACAATAAATTAATTTTTAAGAATTGCCCATTTATTCGTATTCAATATGCGAAAATGGATAGAATGTTATCTTCGTACAAAATTTAATTTGTGAAGTTAATTTTCAGAATTTACCCAACCATTCAAATCTTGAAAACACATTAAATTCCTCTATTTGGTATGGAAACAAGTTGTTAAAATAAAAGCGAAATATTAAAAATAATTTCACATTTTATTGAACAAGCATAATAAGTTACAAAACATTGCAGATGCATGACATTTCAAACAAATACTGCCTACAAATCAGTAATTTATTATATATAGTTTAAAAATATTAAATACAAGAGAGTGATACAAGAAAAACCAAGAGCTGAATGGAATGACCTTCGCGCCTAGGGTGGCGCTATCAGGAGTTCAAACTCCAAACGCACTTCTCTCATTATGCCCAGCATTTTAAATATTCAATTAAGAAGTAATAATTTTTCATTTAACAACGTTCAGAATTTTTTTATAAAATACATTTGCAAGCTAAAATATAATAAAATCATAAAAAATAAGTAATTACAAATTGGAAACATATTTTAACTTCTTTCTAGATTCTGTTTCGTGTATGAGATCATTTTTTTTTCATTTTAATTTTAAGTCTAATCATTATTCTAACAAAAGAGAAAATTAAAAAAATGTGCCTCCTCTTTGTGCTCTATATGATCGTTAAAAAACACTAAATTAACTTTGCTTAAAACAGCGTTGACTTTTTTGCTTGTGTTATTTTTGTGGAAAAATAAATTTAAATTAGATGAAAAATATTCATGTAAAATAACAAAATATTGAAACAAATTATTATTTGGCCATTTTAAACCAGATTTATTGATATCATATTCTTTAAAATCCAAAAGAACTGTACGATTGTCTAAGATTTTATCCTCATCTACCATTAACTTTTGACATTCGATACATTCATTCAATAAGAAATATTTTTTAGCAAAACATCCAGATACATAAGATAATACATTTTCTTCAACACTATTTAATGTATTTTAATTTAAGATGTACACTTTCTGCTGCACAGCCTTCAGAGCTTATATTGTCTAATATCTCTTTCTTACTGAAACACGTGAAATCAATCACGCTATACGCCTCAACGTCCTGACAATTTTTGCCTCTGGAAAGTTTTAAAATTATAGAGATAATAACTTTCTGAATTGTGTGGCGAAATTCGTATGCATCTGGATTGTCCCTAAACCCTCCTCGTAGTCTTAGAGTTGAAAATGTGTTCTCCAGGGAATCTTGGGTAAATCGACTAGTGAGAATGAATTTAATTTTCTTTAACAGAACTTCAGAAATTCCTATGAATGTGTTCAGAGTCATTAACCAGCCATTCTTGCAAGCTGTATAAATTTCCCTGCCTGTTTTACTTGAACGAATGTGCCACTTTTCTATCCAAGGTATTCAAATTCAGAAGTCTCGGAGGCTTTATTGTCTATATTTGTTGCTTTGACATATAAATTTAATGCAGCAGCAACCGAGTGACTTAGCATCTAAAAAGAATAAACAATTTGAATCGGATCAATTCGTTTTTTTATAAACATTTTCACTCAATTCTCATTCTTAATTAATATGAATAATAAGTCACTTTAATAGTTATTAATCCATAAATAATAATTTAAAAGAAATTCACTGAACGGCAAATTCTTAACTTCCTACTTAGCTCAAATTACTTTATATAGTCTCTCTTAATGCATTATCTGTTATGGAATTAAATCAACTCTTAATCTTAAAAATTCAATTGAGTTATAAATTGAGCAAAATTTAAAATTATATATACTAGAAGAATATCAACATTAAATATACAAAAAAACCCAAAGAATCATTTTTAAAAGTCATTATTAGTATATGCTCAAATAGCTAATATGGAAGGTGTTAAAACAGATATTATGAAGCAACTGCAAATATGATGACAACAAGATTAAAGTTATTGCAGTGAAGGGAAAGAAAACATAGAATCAATGTCCTGAAGTACTTATACCATTTGGTAATAAGAAATTAGTAAAGTAGTAAGACTGAGAGATTCTGAATTCATTCAGTGTATTTTTCAATAAGACAGTAGGTAACTATACATTTTTATTAAGATATAATTATTAAAAGATGATAAAAAGTTACTGACCTTGGTCACAAACAATAGAAACTGCTTCTAATTCGCAAGACTGTAAATTATCAATGGCTTCATGGATCAACTCCGACAAACAATAATCTTCTGAAAAGGAAGTGAAATGATAACCTAAAATCTGAAAATTACCCAAGATTTTTTTTAAGTTATAGGATTATAGGTAAGATATATTTTTCAGGAATTTGATTCTATATTATTCATATATGTATTATTTGAGAATTAAAATAACACTTTCATATATATTTCTATGTAAAATATACAAGATTTTATAATAACCTGTTTCCAGTTTTTTACAATTCCTCTCGCCATGAATACGAGAGCTTCGGATGCAAAGGGTGGGTCTTCTTTAAAATCGTGCTCCTTAACTGTGCGAAACCATCTACAGGAAATATCCTGCATCTGTGGCTTCCTATTACAAAATCCCACGTATTTACAAGGGTTTACTATTGTATTAATATGACAGCAAAGCCTGATGAGGAATGTTATACATTTAACAGGTTATGAAATGTTGTATCTCTTTATTTACATTCCTCTAAAATAAAAAGGTGTAAAGTTTCATCAAGAGCATTCATAAACGAATATGAAGCAATGATAAAAGAACTACTATGCACTAATAAAGAAACACAGAGAAAAAGTGCAAGAAGGGAAAATTGTAATAAATTTTGTCATCAACGTATTAATCTTAACATTAATGTTAGCATTTCGTTAAAACAGTAAATGAACAATTTTATTTTGCTTAAAATTTTAATGCTTTAACCCTTCAACCGGCTGGAACGTAGAAAGTCGCTCTCTGATGACTATTCTAAAACCGGCTCCGTCGCAGAAATTCGCTCTTCGATAATTGCTCTAAAACCGGCTCCGACGTAGAAAGTTGCTCTCTGTTTATTACGCGAAAACCGGCTCCGACGTAGGAAATCGCTAGTGCTTTTCCCCTCGCTCATAATAAGCGAAGCGAGTCAGCTGCTTGTGAATGTCGTTTTGTGGTTTCCACTGGCAATTAGAATTTGGGTGGTCCCTTTTGGGGGGATAAACTTTTGAGGGAGAGGAATAACGGTATTCCTGAAGCCAAAGTTATCAGGATAGCTTTGTGATGGTGAACAGTAAACTTTATCATTGATTCAAATATTTGGATGTTTCACTGCAATTTTAATATCGAGCAAAAGACTAATGGAATTGTTAAAACTGGTGTAAATTTTTCGGAAAAGAGGAAACTCTCTCAGGTTTACAGCGATCATTAACAATTATTTGTTACTGGTTCACATGGCAGGGTTTGAATTTTCTAAACTTGCTTGATGAAATAGGAAAAAAGTGCATATAAACTTTTAAAAGTGCTTTTGTTAAAGTGCAATAAAAACTAAAGACTAATTTTTTTCTATTTGCAAGTTTTTTTTAACTTTTCTTTTTTTCTAATTAATAAAAGCGCGGCAAATATTAATATAAATAAAAGTCAATGTATGTATGTTCCATATCTCCTTCTAAACCACTTGACAAACTTTGACAACTTTTTATTTAAGACAAGAGGAAGATTACTGTCAACTTTTCAAAGAGCAAAAGTTACTTAAACATGCGAATAATTAATAACTGACCGAAATTTTGCCATTTTCCCGCATTAACTTCTGAGCAATTTATCCCCTATGAGATATATTTTATTCCATTTTAAAGTTCAAAATTTCTACCTCTCAGTGATACCAACTTTGTTTCTATGGCAGTTTTCCTTGAAATTTTATTAATTTTTCAAAAGTTAATTAAAAAATAATTGAATAGATGCAGACCATTTTTAAATAAGCAAATTTATAGAAATTTCGTTTCTAGGCAACGGTGTAACTTCGAAATACTTAACCTTTATTTTTTATGCACAAAAAATTAAAAATTAAGCGAATTTTTGTCGTTTAACGAAGATATCTTTCGAAAATATGAACTCACAAAAAATATTTTTACTCAATTTTAAAGTTTAAAAAATTAGCTTTTCAGTGACACAAATTTCATTTCTGTTTCATTTCTTTTTTTCACTTTTAAATAAATTTGTCAAGATTAATAATTACACACAATTTTCAATAATATTTTTTTTATTGTAAAATAACAAGAATACATACGAAGAACTGTTCCCAGAACTTATAAACTGAATTCTGAAAGAACACTAAAAGAAAAGGTTTAAAGAAGACAATTTACAGAGTTGATTAAAAAATTTTTATCAGGAACAACTATTGATTTAGTTTATTTTCATTCATTTTAATTATGAAAAATTTTCTATTTAAATTTTTGTCCCGAAACGTCTATTAAAACCTTTATTATCCCTTACCATTTGTGAAAAAATGAAGTACTTTTATAACAAATATTAATGCCTTATGGAGAAAATTAGCTATCGGCAATTTTTAAAAATCGTCTGGTCTAATTGATATGGACGAGTTTTCTGGTTCCTTTTCTTATCTTAAAAACCTTGCCTTTATCTGCTTGTATGTTCGACTTCCACTTTGAATATTCCCCTTACTTAGCATTACACCGGAATTACGTAGTACAGGCAATTAAATGTAAGCAAACAAAGCAGAAAACTCGTCCATTCGCATTTTAATTAAAAAACGTTTAAGATGATAAAAGAATTTTGTACATTACAGTATTTTATAATACAAAATTATTTTTCACCTTAAAATATTAGACTTGAAAGCTTTTTAATCCCGAGCAACTCTGGGTATATCATCTAGTATCTTAACATAAATAAAAGTCATTGTGGTTATTTAAAACTCTAATTCGGAGGGAACTTTTTCCTCCCAGCCCCTTTAAAATCGAAGGTTTTAGAGAGGATGGTACATTGAAATGAACCCTTCCATTGTGCGAGGACTTCACCCCACCATCACACTCCCCGCTATTCAAGGTAATAAAGCTGTCAGCGTACTACTTTGATTGATTTGCTCGCGGTTTTTCCTCGACGGTCGAACGGCAACTTACTACTATTAGTTGTAATCGGCTTTCTTTCATAAAAGAGTATTTCTTCGTTCCTTTGTCAAAAACTACAAACGAGATACTGAAAATTGTCATTGATAGCGTGCGAACATCTGTGCTTATTTCTAAATTCTTTCAACTTGCTCCCCAAATTGATGATCTCAGCAGTTGTATAACAAACATATTGCATTATATTGGCGAAGCAATCAATGTGCGGAAATCTTGGCTCTACGCGGGCATGGTTCTCGTCGAAACCCCCTCAATAATTTGCAATAAGCTTCAGAACTTTGTTCTGATTTTTTCGGTTTCGTTAATTTTGCAAATACAGAAAAAAAAATTAAAGTTTTGACCTGGTAACTAATCCCATTTTCGAGAAATTGATTTAAAAAAATTGATTTTTTTTCCTTTGGGAAAATTTTTTTTATTCCTTTATAAAACCATGGAAAAGAGGACTAGGACTATTGTTGCCTTAAGTTGGCCTTATTGAATATCGGAAAGAGTATTTTCATCAAATAAATTACCATAAAGTGGCAATTTGCTTACGTTACAAATTCTTAAACAGGTGGTTTCCTGTAGAAATCTGAGCCATCTTATCCAATGGACTGTAGCCCAGGGGCGCCATTCATCCAAAGGCGCCTAAAAATTTACTATATTGATTTATTTTAATTTTGAGTGAAAAAAATTATAATTTTAAATATATTAAAAGTAAAACTTTGGTTAGCGCTTGTAACTAGAGCCATATATTTTGTAATGTTGCTTAAACATTTATATCATTTCAAAAAATATTCATACACAGTCAATCAGAGCACAAATTATAAACTATGCTTGTAATAGAAATAACACGCATTACAGAAGCCCTCTTGCAAAATCTTGTTTTGAAAAGACAAAGATCAATAAAATTGAAAAGCCATAATCGGAGAACAGGTGACTTCTTTTTTTTTTTTTTTTGTTCCGCAGTTACTCTATTAGGTAGACATTTTCGTTGGAATATAGGCTTTAAAATTCTTTGTTATGGTTCTGACGGGGCGCCAAATTACTTTTTCCTAGTGCATTTTCCACACCTTTTCTAAAAGAGCCTTGTTCGAAACCACACCCCCTGTGAGGGTTAAAATCGGATAACTGGTTTTCTAGTGTCAAACTTTCTAAAAAACTTTTAACAGAGATTTAAAATAATTTGTGTCCATGTAATTCCTTTAAATAAACGGAGATTACTCAAATAACTTTTACTAAATAAGAAGCGAGAAATTAAGACTTGGAGATTTGGTTTTCAATCTGACGTTAAATATATTTCATAATTATTTACAATGCATTTTTCAGTTTCTGTACTAAGTGACAGGCTATAACAAACAAAAAAGGGGAAATTGTTAGATTTTATGATATGACAAACAGAAGTCGATGTTCTAAATTCGTTATGCTGGAAAAATGTTGTCTCAAGAAATACCTGTCATCGGATTATGTGTTATACTTTTACAATATTCAAAACACCTCTTGAATTAATCCCTTGTAATTTTTAAACGCAAAAATATGGCTAAGGATATAAAAAGAATTTATGCCATCGAAAATCTCCGTTGGATACTTATTATAATACAGATTATATGCAATGCCGCCCAATGTCCACCTTCCAGTGGAAATAAAAAAGAGAACTTTATTTTTAGAATCAACGGCACAGGACCAAAAAATTACAAGAAAGATTATGGGAGAAGCAGGTACGAAACTAATCAAAAATATTGTCAAAAATGCTATAATTGGGCCTGTGATGAGCAATTAAATGAAGTATAGGTAAATTGCTATGATTTTTCATTACTTATTAGTAATTTTTATGAAAATATTTAAAATAGTCACCTAAACTTATTTTTTCACTTTTTTGAATTTCTCAGGTGTTTATTACTTAACTTTTAACTGATATATTTTTTCTCGGAAAAAATATTGGTAGAAAACAAAAGAAAAAATAGGGATATAATATGTTCCGCCAGGTACATCAACTAGTTTTACTGAAATTCGCATCAAGTCTATAAATAAAATAAGAAACTGATATTGGAAATATTTAAACGTTAAAACAGAAAATATTAATTTTGATCAAAAAGAAGTTACGCATGTACGCGGAATTTTTAGCATATTTTCTTATTTTAGTGTTAAATTTATTTTAAAAATCTTATTATCTCTCATCTTCCTTGATTATTTTGAAAGATATTTTTTTCAAACGCAATATAAGGTGTTTTATCTACCATTGACAAAAGACTATTTTCTCAATATCTTAAAAGCTTAAAAATGAAATGAAAAACACGAATCTTCTTGAAGAAGAAAATTATACTAACTTATTACTTAATTATTGGGGACAACAAATTCATTTTACATTCTCTAACTGAATGCAGAATTTGTATTATTATAGTATTATTAAGTAATAAAATAATAATATATATTAATCAGAGGCATATGCAAAATATGTTAGTAAAAACCTAATATTAAAAAAATGAAAAGAAACTGAAGTAAAATTCTTTGATTGAAAGCAGAAAGAATTATTGTTTTCGAAATGCATTTAGATTAGTGATATTTCTCTAAAAGTTTCTCTATATGTATTAAAAATAAGAATATGAAAAATTCTACACTCTCTAAAAGCTTCAGACTGAAACGGAATCGTTTTCAAATCGACGAGTAAGTTCTTAGTTGAAAAACCACAAGACAATTACTATCAGTAGACTGATTTATGAGTTTGAATGGTCCTACCCCTCTTGATATGCCACGGGGCAGTGGGGAAGATGATACCCTGCTGTTATACGGAACAATAGGCAGAGGGGGAAGGAAAACTTGCTCCGCCGTTTTTCACGCGGTCCGTGAGTAAATCTTGGAGCAATTTGCGTGCACCATCTAGCTACAGAGGGTCCGTTTTCAAAGCATTCAACTGAAATATTTGAGCCGTTCAAAGGGTTAAACACACTATCAATTCAAGTGTAGCTTCGACAAAAGTTTGCGATTCTAATGAGCAGCACACAATTGAATTTTGTCAAAAATATTTCAGCTTCTGTTAACATACTTTTGTCATCTATTATTTACTAATATATCGCAACATGTTAAAACTGCAGTTTACTAAGTTGTTTGATTTAACTTTAAGGATGCTTTTAATATGTCACATTAATTAAAATACTTATATCGACGCGACGTCCAGAAAACAGCAGAGAGTTAAACTGTCTTCATACGTCGGAAACACAAAATGTCAAATATGTCATGATGTCTATACTAACCAAAATTCATATGCAGGATGATTTTTTCAGAAGGATTTTGTTAACGAAATTAAAAAAGGGTTTTTCCAAAGTAAATTTTAAAAATATTGCATCTTAACATATGTAGATAACTTCTTATGAAATTTTTAGACGGAAAATACTTCACTAAACTAGATGTCTTTATTGCCTCTAAATGACTTTTTTAAATTCAATGTACTATGAACGATGACGGAATAATCCCAGATGGAATTTTTTTCTCGACTGTATCTTAATATTACTATAATAATAAATAAATAAAAATTCTAATCTAGTCATATAATATGAAATTAGGCGCTTTGCCACTAGAAGGCGCCGTTATTTTCTTCTAAGGGAACTTCTGAGACTGGTATGTAAGTTCACTGTTTAGTGGAGAATAAATGAATAAAAGTATGGCTAAAGTTCTGTGAATTTTCACTTTTGAATGGCGATACATACTGCTCGAAATGTATACCGAAAATCAAGATTTATACAAGCGCACGTGAAATGATATTTCTAAATTTATATGTAGACATACTTAAAACAAATTACCACTATTTTTATAGAATAACTTTATATATAAATTTTTATCTTACAAGACCGCCCGACGTATACAGATTAGCTGCAATGTTTATTTAAGGTCTGAATGTATATATTCGGGCTAGTAATTACAAATATAGTCTGAAATATCGACTGTGCCGTGGGTTATCGTAGAGGTTGAACTCAATGTTCTTAACACAGAGAAAAAGAATCAGAGGTCTCACTCCCATAGACCTTAATGGCAACTTTTTTTAACATTACACCTCACATAGACAGTACGCCATCTGTGGCCGACTAGGGAACTAACAAGAATACGTCAGCGTGACGTCACTGCGACGCGACTGTAAACAAAACCAATCCCTTTCGTCATGACAACGATGTAAACAATAAATAGGCATTTATTCGGTATTTAACTCGTTTTTCAACGATTATTAAATTTAAGAATAGCTTATTATATATATTGTTAATTTGACATTGTTTTAATAATAATGCCGTTTTTTATTGTTTACATAATTATTCTAATCATAAAACGTTTTTTTTTCTCATTAAATTAGCCTTTTCTTTAATACAGAAATTAAAAGTAAATATTAAACATCATTCAAAACATTAAAAAAAAGTTGAATTGTCCATTTGATGTGTAACAATCATTTATAACCAGTGGATAAATAATTTAAGAAGAAACTATTTTTCATATTAATAATTTCATTTATTCTTTTTCCAAGAAAAATTCTTTCAGATCAAAAAATGTTTTTAAACCAACAGGAAATTAATTTTTATTAATTTAGCTAATATTATACCATCTCTTTTGGAACATGTTAAAACTTCAACGAAAAATTACTTTTTAAGAAATTCACATTCATTTTTCCAAGATACGAATATTGATAAATGTAATTTCCATAAAGAAAATTCACTTGTGGTTTTCTTAAACTCTACAGGAAACTAATTTTGTTGTTTAATTAATATTATACTTTCAGAATACTTTAAAAATTCAACAATAAATTAATTTTTAATAAATACACATACATTATTGTTCCAAAATTTAAAAACTAATAGAATGTTATTTTCATAAAGAAAATTCATTTTTTAAAAAAACTCAGCAGTATATTAAATTTTTAGATTAAGTTAATATTATACCATCTCTTTTAGAATATATTAAACTTCAACAAATTATTTTTTCAACAATACACATTAATTTTTTCAACCCAGAAAACAAATTAAATACATTCATTGATTTTTTGTAACAAGATGTTATAATACAAATAAATGTAAAAAAACCCAAAATATAATGTCACAATTTTATTGAACAAGCATAATAAAGTACACAACATTGTTAATACATAACATTTCTAACAAACACTGCCTAGAAACCAGATTTATTTCTTATATAGAGTTTAAAAATATTCAATATAAAGGAGTGTAATTTTTAAAAAAGATCAATAGCTGGATTAGGTTAGGTTATATTAACATCCCGTTTTGAAGCAACACGAGGGATATTTAGGGATGGACCTCGTAATTTTGAACCGCAGTCAGATAACGAGGACGACACTTGAGATGGCACCCCCTCTCAAAACTTCGGCGCAACACCAACGGGAGGGAGTTTGGACACTGCGTATGATTTAGCATGCAACAGGCCCCATACACAAATCTTCGATGGAATCGGGTTTCGGGCCTGCAACCCTCCGGTCCTGAGGTCGAGACCTTGCCACTAGGCCACTGCGGCCCCAATCAATAGCTGGAGGGGGACATAATAGAATGCTCCTTCTTTCCTAGAGTGGCTCCTACCAGGACTTAAAACTCCTGTCCAACTTCGTCATCCTGTAGAATCTGCAGATACAAAAATCTCGAACTGCCTGAAAGGACAAATAAAATTCCACTAGAATTCCATTTTCTATAACATAAATTTCTTTATATAAAAAACGCTACTCAATTATCATGCATTATTATGAATAAAATATTCGCTTAACGGGGTCTCTAACCAAGACTAATAATTAGAAGTCATTAACAATAAAATTAACTTTCTTGTGTCAAGTTGTGATAATTAAAATAGATCAAAATATTTTGATATTCTAAATAAAATATTAGCTAAGATGCTTATCAGAAAAGCTTTCTATATTTTATTTATACAAAAGAGTAAGAAATTTTCATCTGGAAAATCACTACATTATTAATAAAAATTAATAAGAAATATCTTCTTAAAATGGAATTTAAATTTGCAAATAGAAGATGTTATATAAAGGTACTGATTTATTTATAGTATATACATACTTATAGCAGCAAATAAATTGATGTAACATTGTAATAATATATAATACAAGTGTTGCACCGCTTTTGGCCATGCATGTGGCCAAAAGGGGTACAGCACTTGTTCTACTTTTGGCCACATGGTTTGTTGTTATTATGTTTTTACTTATAAAATACTTTTAAGAATATCAGGATAAAATAAAAGTAACTAATTTAGTTTTGTTTAGATTTTATGTGGCAAAAATTCCAATTTAAATATAAGAAGTCAGGTGATATTTCCATCAAAAGATTTTGCTACTCTCCAACTAAAGTTTGAAATGCAATTAAAGACAATAAAAATGGAAAGCCTGCAATAAAGATTAGCAAAGTTTATAGAATGCCTCATTCCACCTTGCATCACATAATTACAGGGGAGGGCATCATTTTTCGGTTATGGTGGGCATGGTAATTCTCATGTAGTATTAAAGAATTGAGGTAAAAAATCAGTTGGAAGAATAGATTTTGGGAATTGCAAGAATGGGATTTTCAACTGTCAAAGACAAACTTCCTGATCTATTCAAAAGATCAGAAAAAAGGCCAGTAAAATAGAATGTCAGTTTCAAAATGGAAGGCCAGGCAGAAAGTGATATAATCCTTTTATATAATAGCATCCTAGAATTAGTTATAAGGCAGAGATTTTTAATAAAACACAGGCAAATATCATAGATGACAAAATCCAAACTTGGTTTAAGGAGTCGAAGAGCTCTTAGGTGAAGAAACGAGTGTTTTAGATAATCCCAAACAGGTGTACAATACTGATACTGATGAAACTTCATTTTTTAAAATTTTCTAAAGGCATGCTTTAAGTATTTGCATAAAAATTTAGCCCTCCCCCCTTAAAAAAAACAAATTTTTATGCAAGTATTATACAACGTGTATATTACCAACCAAGTTAAATGTTTGTTTTCTGCTTCCTGCTTCCTGCCTCTTTAACTCAAACTTACAGCTAAAATCAACTAATGTACATTTTTACTTTTCTACAAATTCAATAAAAAAAGTGGTTGTAAAATATGAAAATAATGTAATAAAATACATACTGCATAAAAATGCTTCATTTTTGCTTAATATTCATTGTTTCCTGTTATATAGTATGATATTAATGTGGCCAAAACAGGTGCAAGGTGGCCAAAACTGGTACAAATTGGGATAAATTATTTAAGTATTCATAACTCAAAATATAAATTTTTCCAGAGAAAGATTTTATAATTAACAGAAAGGCAAGAAAATTTACTAAAGAACAGTGTAAGTATGACTTAAAAAGCTTTAACCAGTCATCCACTGTGAAAATTCAAATTTTCTCTTAATGTGGCCAAAACTGAAGCATCTACCCTATAATATTGTAATAATAAAATAGTGTAACATTAACTAGACTACAGATATTCTTAGTCAGATCTTACATCTAATAGCATTTCACAACAGATCGTTTTTAAATTAGAAAGATTTGTGTAAGATATAACTAAGAATACTTAATACACAACCCAAAATTACTTTAACTTTCAGCACAAAGAATAACAATTTTCATGTTGTAAAATTCCATAACACAAAACAACTCAAAAGCAAAATAATCTGAAGATGCTAGAAAACTTTATCTTAATTTCTACAATATAGTTATGAATGTATTATTAAGTACATAATTTGTAATATGATGCGGTATTTATATTAACATAGAAGCTCAAATATAATTTCAATTTGACTGATAAAAGAATTATAGCTCGTGGAAATTATTATAAAAGTCAACAATAAATACTTTCACAGCAATAGTCAAAGACGGATTGATAGTTATTATGGTAGTTTTTATTCCCAGGTCATATTATTAAGAAGCAATATAAATCTATAAAAATACAGGAATGCATACATTTTTCCTATATTGCATATTGCGTCAACAGTTTTATTCCATTAGGATGAGAAGTTTTAGACAACGGATATTGCACCAAAAAATAAACTTCATTATTTTATTTATAAAAGTGAAACTATATGTTACAAATGTTTGATTAACCTAAATCGACTTTGATTGTAAGTTAGGAAACATGTATTAAACTTACTTGTTCTTAAGATCGACATCGTACACAACACAGCTAACATGGCGGCGACCTTGGAGTTCCGTTTGAAACGGCGGCGGGTATCGATGTGGCTAGTTCCCTTGGATGGCGAGTGGGGGCGCTGATCAAATTGCGGAGTGAGACCTCTGATTCTTTTTCTCTGTGGTTCTTAATCTCTGGACCTTGGTATTGTAGAAAGAATAGGCAATGCAAATTCAGTCGGTGTTCGCTTCCACTGATTTTATATGCGTGTCCCTACAGATGTCGAACTGCTAATTGTGTTGAAATGTTTGTCCCGTGAATGAATAAATTCTTGTTGAAGTACAGTAACACTGTTTTTACATGACTTTGTTTCCAAGGAAAAGAATCAAGATCAGGATAATCTCAACGAAAGTGAAGAATAAGACGTTTGACAGATCTTGTATAATACGCAGATGCTGCTAGTGGACTTGAACTGGCGCTACGCTAAGTGAAAAAGCATGCTAACGTTGTACCATCCGACGTGATGTTTATTCGGCACTGGTGCAACTTCTCATCATCAGCAGGTTTAGTTCCTTACGTCAGAAGATATCATATTTTGTTTTTTTCTTACTTTTCTTCTTTTTTTTACTTTTTATTTTGTTATTGAAGAACTTTGTTTATTCTTAAATCCGAATTCATTTCTTTCTTTTAAGATAGGATTAAATATGAGCTGATTTTCTGAATCGCAATTGTTATTATTCCTTCAATTTTCATTAAAAGTTTTTCTAAAAATTAGAAAAAGATGCTAGGATTATACAAAATTCTGGAAACTTAAGATTCGACTTAACGACTTGCAATTGTGTTTCCACTACATTTCATGAAAATATCTTTAATTTTATATAATTCCGCTAATATGTCTTTTACCCAGCGATGAGTAATTTAATTATTCTGTTTAATGCTTACTTATTAAAAGAACAGTTCTGATACTAAGTTTAGCAAGAGACCGGCTAATAAGCTGACAATATAATTACGAATAAATTTTTCAAACTATGAATTTTTAAGTAGAATCTTCAAAAATACATGTATGTTAAAACACAAAATGATACGAATTACAATAATCATTCTTAAAAAGGACTTGAAACTGAGCTAGATATGACCATAAAACGATACTGATGACCGTAGCGAGTCTAGGGGGTGATCTGGGTCTACAGGCCCTCCAAGAGCTAAACCAAAATTCTTGATTTTTGTCAAATCATTTCACCTGATTGTTCTTAATCTCATTTTTAAGAAATGAAACGTGGCAACATTGATTTCTGGCTTGGCTGGCTCGAAATGTTCCCTTTTTTGTAGTCATTCCACTCGTATTTGATGCCTTTGAGCAGTCGAAAATATTTTTTGGCTTGTTATTTCATTGTGTTTTTATTAAATTGTCGAAAGTATTGTAGTGTTCTTTGGGATTCTTATTCACGAGTGAGTAAAGTTAAAGTATTTTGATCTAAATGAGCCATGATGTCACGACAGTACAAAATCTTTATGACCTCAGCCGCTCCCAGACCGAAATCGTGAATTCACCACTGACAGATGATGCAGATGTATTCACACTCGAAAGTGTAATAAAGACTTTCCAAATGTATATATGTTTCTCCTAATCACATTTTTCAGAATAGCTTATATAATAAATAACTCGAAAAAAATTTAAAAAATGTAAAATAATTATTAAATTGCGAACCACTATCTCAAAACAAATGTCATCTGAAAATGTCCAAAAATTTTAACCAGTGATCTAAAATTTAAATAAAAAAATTTTTTATCATTAGCATGAATTTATATACTTAGTAAGTTAAAAATATATCATTTTGAGGAAAACCCTCATCATATTGTTTTACTTAGAGAGAAGAAGAAATTCTGTTAACTACAATCACGATTTCTTTTTAAATCTTAATAGTATTAAACTAGAATTTTTATGTATATTGCCCTAAATATCTGACTTTGACATGGTGAAAGAAAAATTACTCGTGTATACGCAGTAAAAGATATTTACTACAGGCACTCGTATTCATCTAATATTTAAAGTATTTAGTCCAAATTTTTGCACAATGCTTTTTTTTATCGTATAGTCATTTGTTCATTAAGTTTCGTATTATTTTGCCGAAAGCTCTACATGTTATAAGAAGAAAACATCCGGAAAAATTTGGGGTTTTTCAAGAAAACCTTTCTATCTTGCAGATTATTCTTTATATTTTTACAAATATGCATGTAAGCATGTACATATTAAGGAAAATAACTGATGAAATTAATAAATGATTATCAGCTTTCTGTGGGTCGGCGTGAGCCCAGATTTTTTTTTATTTATCAATTTCTGTTCGGCCACCAAAATGCCTTCGTGGCCGTATCTTTACTGTAACAGGAGGGTTAGAGTTTATTCTTTGTATTGTTAAAGTTCAAAGGCAGTTGGTCTAGACTTTCCGGAGAAATTCTAAAAAAAATGTAAAAACCTGAAAGTGCCCGTATACTTTTGATTTTACTGTGTATTTTGATTGTCATCTTGATTTAATTAACTTTTTATGAATTTTAGCTAAGAATATGATTTGAAGTCAAAAGAGAACGATTTTCTCTATTAACTAAGTTGAGCTAGTAAACAATTTATGAAATTAGGTTCAAAATTAATTTCTTTTAAAAATTTTGGACACAAAGAAAGTTATTATTTTTCAACAATAATTGACTGTTTCTATGCTTTATTTTTGTTGAAAACGTTAGAATTTCAACATTAAAAAAATGAAATATAGTTTTCTTTGAAGTGCGAGTTCTATATTTAATAAAGCACAATTCTTGCCATTTTATTTAAGGCCTGGATGTATATATCCGGGCTGGTAATTACAAATGTAGTCTGAAACATCGACTGTGCAGTGTGTTATTGTAGAGGTTGAACTCAGTGTTCTTAATCTCTGGACCTTGCTATTGTAGAGAAAGATAAGGCAATGCAAATTCAGTCGGTGTTCGCTTCCACTGATTTTGTATGCGTGTCCCTATCGACGTCGAACTGCTGATTGTGTTAAAATGCTTGTCCCGTGAATGAAGGAATTCTTGTTGAAATACAGTGACACTGTTTCTACATGACTTTGTTTCCAAGGAAAAGAATCAAGATCAGGATAATCTCGAGGAAAGTGAAGCAAAAGACCTCTCGACAGATCTTGTTGAATACGCAGATGCTGCTAGTGGACTTGAACTTGCGCTAAGCTACGTGGAACAGCTTGTTAACGTTGTACCAACCGACGTGATATTTATTCGGCACTAGCGCAAATTCTCATCATCAGCAGGGTTAGTTCCTTGCGTCAAAAGTTATCAGATTTTGTTTTTTTCTAATTGAAGAGCTTTTTTTAATCTAAAATCCGAATTCATTTCTTTCTTTTAAGGTAGGATTAAATGTGAGCTGATTTTCTGAATCGTAATTGTTATTATTCCTTTAATTTTCATTAAAAGTTTTCGAAAAATTAGAAAAAGATGCTAGGATTATACGAAATTCTGGATACATAAGATTCGACTTAACGACTTGTAATTGTTAATTGTTTTTTCACAACAGTTGATGAAAATATCTTTAATTTTACATAATTCCTCTAAAATGGCTTTTACCCAGCGATGAGTAATTCAATTATTCTGTTTAATGCGTGCTTATTAAAAGAACAGTTCTGATATTAACTTTAGCAAGAGACAGGCTCATAAGCTGGCTATATAATTACGAACAAATTTTTCAAACTATGAATTTTTAAGTAGAACCTTCAAAAATACATGTATGGAACAAAACACAAAATAATACGAATGACAATAATCAATCTTAAAGAGGACTTAAAACTGACCTAGATAAGACCATAAAAAGATACTTATGACCGTGGCGAATCTAGAGAGTGATATGGGTTTGCAGCCCGTCCAAGAGCTAAACCAAAATTCTTGATTTTTTTTCAAATAACTACACCTGTTTGTTCTTAACCTCATTTTTAAGAAATGAAACGTGGCGACTTTACTTTCCGGCTTGACAGGCTCAAAATTTCCCCTCTTTTGTAGTCATTCCACTCGTACTTGTTGCCTTGGCGCAGTCGAAAATATTTTTTGGTTAGTTATTTCATTGTGTTTTTATTAAATTATCGAAAGTATTGTAGTGTTCTTTGTGATTCGTATTCACAAGTGAGTAAAGATAAAGTATTTTGACTTAAATAAGCCGTACTGTCACGAGAGTACAAAATTTTTATGACCTCAGCCGCTCCCAGACCAAAATCCTGAATTCACCACTGATTGATGATGCAGATGTATTCACACTCGAAAGTTTAATAAAAACTTTCCAAATGTATATCTGTTGTTCCTATTCACATTTTTTAGAATGACTTATATATTAAATAACTGGAAAAAAATTTCAAAACTGTAAAATAATTATTAAATTGCCAACCAATATCTCAAAACAAATGTCATCTGAAAATGTCAAAAAATTTTTACCAGTTATCTAAAATTCAAATAAAAAAATATTATTATCATTAGCATGCTTTTATTTACTTAATAAATTAAAATATGTATCAATTTGTGGAAAACTCTCATCATATTGTTTCTCTTAGAGAGAAGAAGAAATTCTGGCAACTACAATCACGATTCCTTTCTAAATCTTAATAGTATTCAATTAGAATTTTTATGTATGTTGCCCTAAATATCTGGCTTTGACATGGTGAAAGAAAAACTACTCGTGTACATGCAGTAAAAAATATTTACTACCAGTACTCGTATTCATCTAATATTTAAAGTATTTAGTCCAAATTTTTACACAATGCTTTTTTTTATCGTATTGTCATTTTTTCATTACGTTTCGTATTATTTTGCGGAAAACTCTACATGTTATAGGCAAAAAACATGCGAAAATATATGGGGTTTTTAAAGAAAACCTTTCTATCTTGCAGATTATTCTTTCTAGTTTTACAAATATGCATGTAAGCATGTACATATTAAGGAAAATAATTGATGAAATTAATAAATGATTATCAGCTTTCTGTGGGTAGGCGTGAGCCCAGATTTTTTCTTATTTATCAATTTCTGGTAGGCCACCAAAATGCCTTCGTGGCCGTATCTTTACTGTAACAGGAGGGTTATAGATTATATTTTGCATTGTCAAAGTTCAAAGGCAGTTGGTCTAGACTTTCCGGAGAAATTCTAAAAAAAATGTAAAAATCCGAAAGTGCCCGTATACTTTTGATTTTATTGTGTATTTTGAATTGTCATCTTGATTTAAGTAATTTTTTATAATTTTTAGCTGAGAATATGATTTGAAGTCAAAAAGAGAACGGGTTTCGCTATTAACTAAGTTAAGCTAGTAAAAAAATTATGAAATTAGGTTCAAAATTAATTTCTTTTAAAAATTTTGGACACATTTGGAAATTTTGACTGTTTCTATGGTTTAATTTTGTTGAAAACGTTAGAATTTCAACATTAAAAAATATGAAATGTAGTTTTCTTTGAAGTGCGAGTTCTATATTTAATAAAATTTTCTATGCACAATTTTTCCTTAAGAATTAATGAAACCTTGTGTCATATTTTTAAATGCAGAATTTACAAAATTGTCGTCAATACATTTATAAACATTGTTAAACGTGGAATTTTCAATATTGCCACCATTACATTGATCAACGTTGTTGGTATACAGACTTTACAATATTGATTACACAGTGTATACAGTATTTGGCTTTTTAATGAGAAATTATTCCATTGAATGTTTTGAAATAAAATCTTAAATAACAAGAATTATTAAGCTAAAACTAATATTTTTGTGACAATATTTACTTTTTCTAAGCTTTGAAAAAATTTAGATATAGCATTCTTTTATTCGTCGGTATTCACACTTTCACATTCTTTGGTATTTACACTATTGTTGTGCTACTGAGGTACATTATCTCTTAAATGAATTATAAGCACTTTCAAGCCAATTTTTGACAATTGTAACAATATTTGATCAGAGTTGTGTCCAACCAAGTTACAAACTATGTACTTTTTGTCAATATAATAAATTGATTTGCAGAATTTGTTTCCGTGTTCCTGACATGTTTTTCGTTTTTTTGGAAAATAAGTAAAGAAATGTTAAGGATATTTAATACATTAAGGAAACGATTAATGAAAAAATGCATAATAAGTACTTTCATTAATTTAGGTAAAAAATTTACTTAACATATTATTATTGCATTTTTCTCGTTAATTTCGCTTTCAACTATACCGTAGGAAAAAAGGCCCCTCCTGTGATTTTAAACCAAGTGAAAGACTGAGCTACTAGAAGTAGTGAGCGGTCATGAGTGCGATTGCTAGGTCAGTAAAGGTTCTTGGTCTTCCAGTATTTCTTACTTTGCTGGCGTTACAGGAATGATTCACGTTTGATTTCTTCTTTGACGTTGCTGCCCATTTTTTGAATGAATCAGGTTCATTGCTTTATAGAGAATTTTGGCAGAGTCGTAACTTTAGGATATTTCCATATGTTTCAAATTCTGACGTATCAGTTAACGCTGCTGACTTTTCTGATGGTTTTGTTTTAGAGAATTTTCAGTTTCGTAATGTGGTATATTTACGGATTTATTCTGTACTCTAAAAATTTACCTGTCCGCAAAGGGTCAATTAATGTTGAATACGCTGAATACCTAGGCATACTAACAAATAAAAAAATTTAATTTCAGTTTCACGATTACTATTCGAAGATTCAAGTTTAAAATATAATTAATTTGAGGAAAAGCCCTCATCATTTTGTTTTTCTTAAAATAAGAAATTCCAGTTTTTGCAACGTGGATGTCTTTCAAACCTTACTGGTTTTCAACGGGAATTTTAATATACGTTCTCCTATATAACAAAATGATATATGTTCTGCTATATATATATTAACTATATATCCTAACAAAAGTATCATTACATTAATGCAAGGATGTCGATTAAAGTAACACAAATTATTTCGGAAAATAACAACGTAAACAGAAATAAGTTCACTAGATTATGCGGAGAAGAATCAAAGTCATAGGCATAAAACTTAAATATTGAAAATGAATTTTAATTTATTTGATTCAGTACACTTTATGAAGTGATTTAGAAATAGTTAGCTAACTCAACAAATAGCAAATAAACCGATTCTGTTCTCGTCTTCTGAAAATTATGCATGCTACTTTAGGCCATCTAAAATTTACAGGCAGTAGTCAAAATCCATAAAAAAATATTCTCCGAGTTAACCTTTAAATTTTTCTATCGTAGCAATATGAAACGCCAGAAACATATGAATACACAAACTTTAAATAAATTGATTTTGTGAGATGGAACTATTAAATTCATTTAAATTAGCAACAAGTGCAAGAGTATAATGGATGTAAAAACTCTCAAAGGGGATTTAAGAAATTGGATAACCAAGGAAAGATTTCGAGAAAATATGGATGATAAGGATTTTGGTCGAATTAAATCTCCAAAGTCCGCACCTTTAAATTTAAAAGAATGGTCGCATTGGATCTGAGAGAAATCTTTCAAATTTCACTAATAAATATTGAATAAGCAACAATCAAAACAAACTTTTTGACACTTTTATTAAGAATATATAATCAAAATTAAATTTTAAAACGAAATGGATGGAGTTCCACCAAACGGAACCTAAACTATTAATTAAATATCATTTATTGGTGTCATTGCTATGTGAGCTATTGGAACTGTTGATTCGCCCAATTTACATCCATTCAAACAAACAAAGGAGGAATGTTGTAAACATAAGCACTGTCACAGAATTGGAAAGAAATTTAGTTAATCTTCTGTTCTTGGAGGCGCTTTCCTGACAGGGAGGACACAGTTTTCTTATTCCATGGAGATTGACATCGATTATGCCTACTTTTTCATGAATCAAAATTCCAGGTTTCGGAATAAGGTGCAAGGTACCTGAGGTAATTAATCGAGGAATGTTCGGGATTTGTGACCTCCTCACCAGCTGGTCGAGAATTAATTCTCGTGCAAGTTGCCTAAGAAATATACCTTTTTTTACTTTATTCATTTTGATTCGACACGAATCTTATTTCGGAATTAATGCCAGCAACGTTATGAATGAAGTAAAAGATAACCATAGGATATCTCCTCATTTATCTTTGGACGTTATAGGCTGAACATGTCTTACCTACAATATCGACTCCGATCTTTTGTTTATTGTAGTATGTAATGCTCTAAAGTTTTTTCTTCATTCCAGAATTGTAGTCAATGGCATCACCGTTGTGCATGCTCGAAATGAAAATACCATTTCTTTTATTTATTTGTTTTGTATGAAGGAACATATGACACCATAGTTTCTTACTTTGAAATGGCAAACATACTGCTAAAAGCTGGTCTCCTTTTTCCTTCTTGAAACTGTTAGGAATTTGCCAGTTGTCTTTTTTTAATTTGTCTACAAATGAAAGGTAATATTTCTGTCCCAAAGTTTTCAGAAGGGTGACATCACTAAACAAATTGTCGGCGGTAACATTGCGATCTAATTTGTGGATCGGTTTTATCAATCACTCGACAACGTCAGTGCATTTATAATAGAAAACAAAAAAAGAAAAAAGACAAATATACAGAAGACGTAAACTATAACCATAACAATACAACGTTTGGGTGCCCAAAGTAGCAGCATCCAGTGATTGCATCAACAAAATTGTTCTACAATTAACCAACAAATCACTATGGAATTAAACAACAAAAAATTCTCTAATATTTAAAATAATTAATACGCATAAAAGAAGAACAATTAGAAAATAAAAGAAAATACAATTAAAATGGAAGAAATGGAAGAAAACTCGAATGGCAAACTGAAAAAAAATATCAAAGACCACTTGCCATCAGAGTTCTAATATGGATAACCTTTCTGTCAAGGGTAAGACTTACATATTCAAAATTATACACCCTGTGGCCTGAATTCATTCATTAACTGAAAAATAGGAAATATCCTTTTGGAAAAAAGAAACAAACGTAATGAAGTCCTTTATAACAAATCCAATAGATACAAGAGAATGTAAAATATTTACCCTCTGCCGAAATAGAAGCAACAAATGACACCAACGAGAAACACACGAGAACAAAGGAAGAATAGTTTTGGAGGCTAGCATGCCTAGCTCCATCTATGTAGAAAAAATCGAACCAAATACCAGAAGAATAAAAGCTCTTCAACCTATTGAATTTCATAAAAATTATTTTAAGATTCCATAAAAGTTATAATAATAAATTATAAAATATAGTCAGGTTTGAAAAGTAGAAAATAATAAAAAAATTTTTACTAAGAAGCTTTATTAATGTACTAAAGCATAAAAAAATATTTATTTCTTATCATATATGGACACCAGAATAAAATAGTAAAACGTGGGCCATTAAAAACTTTACATACTTGAGTCGCAATGGATATCCTGAAAAGGAAACTCAAAAAATCAATAAAAATAAAAATATATCTTAAAAGCGATTAACGTCTCTATTGACTTTGAGTATATCTTCAAGAACCTCATACTTAAGCGGTTTTGTTTTAAACTCTAGATAAGCATATTTTTCTTTTATTACGCTAAGGAATTATATTTTTATTTTGTTGTTTACCAGTGCATTTAACCCCTTAACTGACTTTTTCAGCAATCTATTCAGATGCCAATTTCTATTTTGGGAATTAATTATCATTTTAATTCATTTGAGAATCTAATGATAGTTGAAATGTGAATGACGTTTTTTCAGTTAATATGTTTAAAATTGTAATAATTATATGCAATTCCGGTCTAAAGGTAAACAAGTTAAGGGTTTAATGTATTACCATCCTACCCTGCCATTTTTCAAGCGACATCACAGGAATCATTACACGAAGATAACAGGAAGATGTTACGAGTCACCTATACACGCATCTTTACCAACTTTCAAAGTGGCTTATAGTCTTGGAGAAAAAGATTATTCTAAAAGAATGGCAAGCATATTTTTCATAAAAAAAAAACTGTGCAGTCTCCAACTAAACTTTTATTAATGTTAATAAAGTCAAAAACATTATTTTCTTACCAAAAATAAACGACAGAATAAAATAGAAAAACATAAGACTTTGTAACACTAAATAATTGAGTCTCAATGACTATCATAAAAAAGAAAAATCATAAAATTAATAAAAATTAAAATATATTATACATACGATTAACGATCCTATTGACTTAGAGTATTTCTTCAAGAACATGTTACTTAAATGATTCAGTTTCAAATCTACATAACCATTTCTTTCTTCTGTTGCAATAAGGAACTTCATTTTTATTTAATTCTTTACCACTGTCTTTAACCTCCAAACTGGTTTGTTTTCTCAACAATCTAATTTGATGCCACTCTCTATACATCATTTTAATTCATTTGGGAACCTAAAGGATAGTTGAAATGTGAATGACTTTGTTTCAGTGTATAAGTTTAAAACTGCGATAATTGGATGGACGTACAGCGCAAGGGCAAATCGGTTAAGAGTTTAATATATTACCATCTAACCATGTTTGTTTGCAATCAAATTACAGGAATCAGTTCAAGCCGAAACCAGGAATTTGTTACGAGCAACCTATGGACGTACCTTCCTGAACTTGGAAAGTGGTTTACACACTGGAAGAAAAATATCATTGTAAAACAATGGCAAGCATATTTTTCACCAGGAAAAAACTGTACGCCCTCTCTTAAACAGTAGAAATATCATGTTGTGATTTTTGATCAACTTGAACCCACAAAAACTGTCAGACAATATAAAAAATGCTTATTTACGAAAAACCAAAATTTTACCCCACTTCAAACGCAATTCCAATCACTTGTTAGGCAACAAACTGCTTTCTCTGTAAATCCCAATTACAATTACTGACTAGTTATGCATCCGAGATTTGGGGAGTAGCAAGTCACCCAACATAAAATGTCTGAAAACCCTTCAACATACTACCTTGAGACAATTACATAATACGGCAGGAACAAAAAATATAAATAATAGATCTTCTCTTAAAAAAGCATAAGGGATTTATTATTTAAGATTAACGAAAAATTTTACTTCTTATGTATGTGAACCTATATTTCCAGGCCACCTAAATTCAAAGAAAAAAGCTCATCTACTTTAATTTATAAATCACGCAAATCTTAATTTTCTAAAGCTCAATAAAACTGCTGAAATAACGCTTTCTTCAATTTCTCGTCTCAAATGAGGGGAGCTGCATGTTCGGAATTGCATACAAGTTTTGGCCGCGTATCTCGTCGTCTTTAATGTCTAAGGTCTCGTGACAGAGAGCAAGCCTCGTCGTCATGTATAAACTACTTGTCTTCATAATTATCTCTGAGATCTTTCATTCAAAATCCTCTTTATATTTTCCTGGTGGTTCATGCAGATAGAATGATTTTATTTCCTTAATTCTTCTCTTAATTCAACGTGGAAATACGTGGAGGGAAATACATGGAGGGAAATACGTGGAAAAACGTGGGAGTGCTGTAACCCTAATGGACGAAACAATGTTGCGCGAATATCAATTCATTTAGCATTACTTTGACTATAGACTACAACGGCATCCATGTATAGCAGGTAACATCACGGAATTCCTATAATCATATTAATGATTTAAAGGAGAGCAACTAACCATTTATTGTATTTTCCTCTCATTTTTCGTCAAATTATATTCAGTTTAAGAAGAGATAATTTTCCATAATAAATTGTAAATTTTGTAATTTAAGCGATATAATTCCGAAAAGCACTTTTTCTTTATCAATTCATTCTTTTAAACACAAAAAAGTCAATTTCCAACACCTTTTTAAACATAAAAAATATTTCATTTGTATGTTTATAATGTATTAGTAATTAAAAAGATGGCGATACATTATTTAAGCAGTATAAAGCATTTTTTTAATTATTAAATTACAGTTATACTTTTTTATTAAAAGTTCCTTCAAATCACAGATTTTTTTTACATTCTGTCGGAGTTCTTTTGGCAAAATTAATACTATACAATCTCTTTCAGATCTTTTTGTAAATTTAAACAGTGATTAAATTTATATTCCCTCTTATTAAAGATACATTCTTTCAATTGTTTAAATTTTTGTAAGTTGTTCAGAGGAGAATCATTCCATAACATTATTATTTTTCTGAATTTATTTCATTCTGAGCTCAAAACTTTTTATTGTTCTGTCAGCAGAATGTTATAATTTAAACTAAATTATCAATATTAAGTTACATGATTTTATTGGCATGCATATTAATTTACAAAACTTTGGAATAACAGAAGATTGTACAATTTCCTTGTTGATAAGTCTTGACAATCTCTATCTAACTTGTATAATAAATCATAATTCGATTCCATCGAAGATCCGTCGTGCAATGGGCCTGTTGCACGTTAACTCATATGTACAGGGGTGGGGGAGCAAACGTCATCCCGTTGGTGTGGTTCGGATGTTCGGAGAAGGGGGTGCAAGCTCAGGTTTCGTAATCGTCATCTGTCCGAGGTTCAAAATTACGAGTTCCGACTCAAAATTACCCTCGTGTTTCTTAAGAACGTTAGGTTAATAAAACTAAACTAAACTAATAAATCGAAATTATATCATGTAAAACTATTCCTTTTTTCGTATTTACTTTCAGACGCATTGATTCCTTCAAACATAAGCTTAAACCTTGAAGTATTAATGAAAATTTAAATATTATTCAATGGAAGACATAAAGTCCATATATTTATGACCAGGATGAGAAGATGATGGCCTTTTGTAGAATAAATTGCCAATAAAGTAAGAGGATTTCTTAAATGTAATAGGAAAGCATTGAAGGTAATGAAAACAGACTCATTGTTTGCATTGTATAGAAATTGTATGAATGGAGGTAAAAATGGATGTGTGAATGAGATATCTTATTGAAATAACCAGAAATTCCCTTTCACATTAAAATTTTTTCTTTCTGATGAAGCCAAAATCAATGATCTTTATTAAGGTTAAATATAAATAATTTAGTTAGATCTCGAAGATTGTGGACCAATCACTGGCAAAATGTCAAAAATTTATTTAGTCTATAATGGTAAACCCACTTAAAATTTATTAAATTTATAATAACTTATCAGACTATGAACAATTTTATTGCTAAAGTATGCGCAGGGTCTTGAGTGTCCTTGACTTTCTAAAAGGGTCGCCTCGGGAAATGAAATAATTTTTATAACTTTATTTATTTTTACTTATTTTAAACAAAATTTCTTGTTTACTTTGTGAACACTTCGTACTGGAGTTTCACAAAAGCAACATGGAAATGTCGGTATGCTGAAATTTCTCCATAACTCGAAAATGTTTTGAAACCACCTAATATATAGACCCCCAATATAATAAAGATTGGAGCAGTGAATATACGATTTTATTTAGTTTGGCTTCTTAAACGAGAGGGCTGCCCTTTTCGAATTGCATAAAATAAGTGAGGGCATTTCTTTTCACTTTTATGTCTGATGACTGTAAACCCACATATCTTCTGAATTGTTTCTAAGATAAAAAAAAAACATTGCCTAGCTGCTACATATGAACAAATATAAGCTATCTTTCAATGAAAATTTGCTTCCTTTTCCTGCCAGTCTTACTCGTATATAGAATGCTATTATTTTCTCAACTTATCTTTGAAATATCGCGTTTAACAAGCCACAACACTTATCTCAATTTCTTGAAATTTCAAACAGAAAGATTCAAATGAATTTTTCGCAACCAATACCAAATATTTCTGATTTTGTTTAAGACCTACTATCAACATGAGACCACATGTTCCAACCAGACGTACGAAACAATTTAGAAATATTTGTTGATGGTTGCGAAAATATTCTTTTGAATCTTCCTCTTTCAAAAAATTCAGATATGTGGTGTTACTTGTTAAGCGACGCTATAATACATCTGAACGAAAAAAGTATTAAAGTGGTTAAAATAGAAAAAAATAGCTCAATATTTTAGGATGGATATTTCGACAGTATGGAAAATCATGTTGATTTCTCCCCTGGTATCGGTATGGTAAATCTTATAGAGTTCTCCAGTGGCATCGGTAAAAAAGACAGTCGTCGCGCCATCAATTAAAATAGAAACGTTGTAAATATCATTTGTTCGAATACTCCTTTAAGAAAAAGTGGAGGGTCTACTTTTGCCTGATCATGCCGACACCCAGTTTGCCGACTTCTTAAATATGGTATATATCTGGCTGATGATTCAAATGAAGTGCGTTATTTTTAGAAATTTATGTACCAACTATCACTTTTTAAATAGTGGTAAGTTCAGATTATTTCATTTTTAACTGCTTTATAACGGAAATCAAATGTCACAGAGAGTCTCAAAAATGCTGGCTTCTAATTAAAAGAAAGTTACTAGCTTTCGTACATTTTAAGTTAAGATTCATTTGATATGCACAGAAACATAAAATTTTATCTTCGGTATAAAATATTTGAAATACGGTATAAAGTTTTGTACCAGAAATTTTACAAAATATGGCGATTCCATAAAACTTTAGCTCATGCCTCGTCAGAGACATAGATTTATTTCACAATATCGTAGTTTTCGTAATTTATAAATATAATTATTTAAAATTGGGCCATTCTTTTTGATACACACTGTATATTCAAACTTCCGTAAGACACGATTATTAGTAATCTACAATTAGAATTCTCATAAAATTTAAGTGAGATTTTTAACTTCTTCTAATCTAAAATTTACTGTATTTTTCTGATCATTGTAGTTTAAAACTTATTTTTTATTTTCCGGTTAGTATCGCTCGATCATGAAAGAAACAAACAAACATTAAAAAATGCTTGTATGAAAATCCGTATTAAATCAGTCGAACCAAACAACTTGAACAAATAAAACACCTTTAAATAGAAGTAATCACTACCACGTTGCTCGAATTGATTTGAAGAACAATTCTTGATCCTGCAAACTTCAATAACCTCCGCTACCACCAAGTGAAATAATAGTATTATCTGGAAAGTTTCTAATGTTTCGAACTGTTCAAACTCTTATCGGTTCGTGTAATTAGAATATTAAAATGGTGCGTCATTGCGTTTTATACATAACAGATCCAATTTCGAAATTTAAAAAGTTTCGGAATGATCTGCAATAAGTTTTAGAGTGATCCTAGAATTGTCTGACACATCCACGTATCTTACGAAATATTTTAGGATAATAAAAGTGTTATAATATAATTATTTGTATAATTAATGAATGTATTCGAACACAAACAATTAAAAATTGATTTTTCTTATAAGACGGGAAATATCCCGAAGGAAATTATGAGCGCCGAGA
The DNA here is from genome assembly GCA_013235015.1 of Araneus ventricosus. NCBI lineage: Eukaryota > Metazoa > Arthropoda > Arachnida > Araneae > Araneidae > Araneus > Araneus ventricosus. Next base: position 37,345 of record BGPR01009627.1, read on the forward strand.
AGAATAAAATTGGTTTATAGAATTAATATTATTTAAGTCACTTACTGATATTTAGGGCAGTTTTAAGATGAGCACTAAGCGGATATGAGCAAGTTATGTGATATAACTGTCAAATGCACGCTCGGGTTTCTATACAATATACATCAGATAAGAGAAAATTTTTTAAATAACGAAAATAATAAGTAGCGTTTTTGAATGCGAAATCTTTATAAAGAATTATGTATTTCAATTATACAAGATTAACATTAATTAAAAGATATTATTTGTATGCAGAACTCATTCGTTTAATTTTTCTCGGGACTGAATGAATGGAAGTACGACTGTATGATGAATTACATATGTGAATGGCAAGAAATTCCTTTTCATGTTAATAAGTTCTCCTTCTAGGTAACCCATAATTAATTATTAAATTCAGTCTGTAGAAAGGATAAATATAAATAATTTAATTCGATCTCGGGGATTGTGGACTAATGTAACCGTGTTCTCCGGTGAAAGCGCAAACATTGGGAAAACATCTAAATTTTATTTAATCTAACATTGTAAATCGAATTAAATTTTTTTAAATGTACGGCGTCTTATGAGATTATTAATAACAGGACAAAATGATGCAATTAAAAATGAGTTGCAAAATAAAGACGCAAGGATTTATCAATATGACTAACTTTTTGAAGTACAAGGAATGATGAAGCAAACCTGCTACATACTGAATTTGAACTCTGAAGGATTAAGGCTAATTGTTATCATATTGATGCAAATGAGAGATTAGTACATTTTGTCCTTTTTAAAAATTTAATTCCCGAAATATACAACTTTTTATTCGATGAAGTGCGTCTTGTGTAGCAGTGATTCTTTAAGTATGCGCAGGGGATGGATCCTTGACTTAATGAAAAGGGAGCCTTGAGATAGTATGTGACTTTCATAACATGCATTATTTTTACCTCTTTTAAACAAAAACTATTGAATACTTTGTAAAAGTTCTTGTTGGAGTTTTAGAAAGGACGACATATAAATATATAAAAGACCTAAAATCTTCATTTTTTAGTATAGGTTTCATTCTCTTGCAGACCATCAAAATAATTATTATCATGAAATCTGCATGCGGAAAGGACACCGTCAATCGAAAAAGTTTTTAAACTAATGATATGCAGACAGATCATATACAGACATGCAAGATTAAACATCAAGAAATTATTTATAAATTTCAAAATAAACATAAATTTCTAAATGCAAATTATATTTAATAGTTTTTAGAATTCTACAGAATTTTGTTTAATCATTCGAAAAAAAATTGTGTTTGTTCAGGATTGTAATTAGCTAATGGGCAAATTGGATGAAATTCCAGTCTTTTGTTTATAAAAATAAGTACGGAGAGTTTAATTAGTTTCTAGGAAAGTCTAAGGTTAAAAATGAATAAATAATGAAAATGACAATCATTTCAAAATGGAAATGGCCGACCTTTGGATCAGCATTTGCAGTGAGATCCTAGTTCGTTGACTTGCAATCTCCTTTCCTTTAGTTTGCTTCAAAGACAGTTTGACAGATTTCGTTTAACAAAATACTGGGAAAATCATTAGCGGAGCTAAAAGAGATAATTGGGTTGTTAAAATCAAAAAGAACGCAAGGCACAAAAAATTTTAATGATAATAATAAAGGATGGAGATGATAAAAAGATTGAGTGTCCACTCTAGTTAAAGGCCGTTAGCAAATTTCTAAACCATTAGACTAGGCAAACACTAATTCCCAAAAATACTCTAAAAGACGTAAAGAATCACATTTTGTTCTGTTTCACTAAATAAATGCGGTAAAAAAAATTATTTAGTCTAAATTTTATCCCACAAACCCCCCCCCCCCGTTTCATTAGGCACATTTAGGTAAATATTAATTTCATTCTATCATTTTAAACAAATAAACGATCATTTTAAACAAATAAACTATCTTTTTCGAGTGAAACTTTGAATTTATTTATTTTAAGCCAATTAATGGATACTTTAATAAACGCCTTCCCAATGATTGGAGAATCTTCCTCTTGTCTGACACTGAAATGCACTAAAACTGCCTAAAATAGTTACTTTCATTGCTTCATAACATGATCAATTTTTATGAAGAGTGGATTCTTTTCCAAATACTGTAAGTTTTAAATATTTTACTAAATGTGATTAAATGTCCAGGGGACTCTATAAAAGTTTCAACTCGGTAATTTTTTAAGTACATTTTTTTGACTGCAACATGCAACAACTAAAAATATCATTCTTTACGTCATTAGAAAATATTTGAGGAAGCATATTTCTACCTCTAATGGTTTAGAAGTAATCTATCGGACCACTATTAGAAAGAACACACCGTATATCCGAAAGTTAATGATGGCTCACTTTTACAAACTTAACAATTTATGATTAAGATCCTTCGGCCCTGGTTTTCCAAAAAAAATTTATCAGAGATCGAAAAGTTTCGTCCCTGCATTTTCAGTTTTTTCCAACTTTCGCACGACATCTTTCCCGTTATTCATTTTTTATACTTTTTTACAACTCGTAGTAGTTTAAGTAAGACAGGCAGTTCATCTGGGTTTCCTTGTCTTTCAGAAGGGATATTATCAGCAGAGAATGCTGGAGAAGTGTCCTGTTAATTTATTTCCATTGTTTGAGTTTCTAACTTGTTTTCTTCTTTAAACGTCTTTTTAAATAATGAGACAAAATTTTTGTCTGAATCAATCTTATATTATACTCCTAGAGAAGTTTGGTGTACAACCACAGTTAGCTCATTTGGTCTTAGAATTCACTTCATTCTTCCTTACGCATTTGGCGGAAGTGAAAATTTTAGAAAACGGGTTTGGAAGGGTGTGCAAATGTTGTGTATTTCTGAAAGATATTTCCAGTAAAAATTTCGGAATTTTAAAAAATAAAATTTTTATCGCCCGCAAGGAGGTTGAATCTTTAAAAAAATGAAAATTTAACATGTTTCTGGAAGAAGTATGAAATTGATTTTTAAAAAACAATTATTTAGCTGGATGCGAAAAATAAAATATATTGGTATATCATATTTCCCCCCAAAATTTCATGATTTTCGAATGAAATTTATATCGCCCGCAAGACGGTTGAATCTTCAAAAAAAAAAAGCAAACAACAACGGAGAAAGCAAAAGAATATCAATAATCACAAATGAAGCTCTTATTCAAGAGGTTCTACGCTGCAATATAAACAAAAGTATTATCAACAGCCTTTTTCCGGTGTCCTCAGCGAAAATAGGAGGCACTCAATTTACGATGACAGAACCCACAGAAGAAACATTGACCGACTCGATTCATACATAAACCCTGTGACTTGCTCCGACTATGAAATTCTTGGGGTCATTAAGTCGTAATGCCGCATATTCCCCGTTATAAATTCTCAAACATGCAAACTTCTATAGTTTTTCGATGGAAACAACCCAACAAGTATCATTGAAATTTCTTTCTGTAACACACAATCAAAAGTTTCCGCGACAGTTGTGCTCCACATTCGGTCGCTGGACCATGCTAACTTCACAAAAAGAATAGTCTTATCTTTGATAGCAGAACTGTTGACTATTCACTGGCGGAAGGACGTATTCACAAACAAATATAATTTAACATGTAACTACACCAGAGGAAATCGAAATCTTCTCGGTGTTGATATTTTAAGCACATCTGGGAAGATATCCTATTCTCAAAGAAATTCCTGTTGATGTGTGACTGAGACGTATTTAATTCACGATATAAGAATAACTGTTGTTGTCCAAAGTGAAGAAATTAACAAATTTTTTTTATTATTATTTTTAAATTATTTTTATCGCAGTCTTCAAGTTGGCCAAATTTTATTTGCCGTCGCCAAACACTGTTTAGGATGCGCAGTGAGTTTTTTATAGGTCTCCTACGCATTCGATGCCTACAACATCTCAAAACCAGAGATTGAGCATATTTTCGGCATTGAAAGTGTGCACCGGGCATTTTTTAACTTAAAAAAACATCAGCTTTCAAAAATCCTCTTAGCTTCGCTTTATCATTGATAAACGAAACACACAGGTAAAGCACGAACAGAGGAAAAGCATGACGTCTGAAGACGATGAAAAGTAGCAAGGGAAATATTGTTTCCAGGAAAAAACATTCCTTGTTCGATATTTGGAAACCATAAACAGCAACACAGAGAAAGAGAATCAGAAAATTCAATGAACGAAAATCTTCAGAAGAAAAGCGAATGGTTATTGAAAAAAGTCGTTTAATAAATGATCAAGAATTCGAAACGAAGAATTATTCAAATTCGTGCGCCGACCAATCAAATCGAAGAGATCAGACAGTGGACCTATGGAAAAGAGGCGTAATTAAGGGCGTGCGTCGCAGACCGGTAAATAAATCACTGCCAGAGCGTGCGCAAACGACACCGAAAAATATTTCAACTCGAATCCAAAACAAATCTTCTGGCATCTCTCTGTCTCTTGGAGTAAAACAATTGGCAAGCTAAAGGGAAAAGAAGTGAATACGCATCCTAAAGTCCAGGTTAACCGGTTTAGCCATTTCTTTTGTTGCGTATTATTTCCACTAGTCTCTGCTTTAAAAATATTCACAAAATTACAAATAAGTGTCTCTTTTTATCAATATTAACAAAACTGGAATTAAATGTCTCGCCATTACCAAACTGATTCAAAAATTTTAAAGATGCAAAACTCGCCAAACACTAAAATTATTAAAACGGCCACAAACGTGAAACTGAATTAAAAAATTTAAATCCTTAAAAATACGTTGATTTTAATGCATTCAATGGAGAGTCATGCCGATTCGAAGAAAATCGAACAACGCATTTGGTTGTGACTGAATAACAAGCAAATTTAGTGATGAACACAAGAGACGCCGAATGGTTATGTTTAAACAGAACATCGCTTCTTTCGGTCAGAAAGTAAGTTACTTTGAACGAATAGCAGGGACAAATATCACTTATGATCAATAAATTAGTGATAAAACTTGGCACATTATAAATTGAAATTTTTTGAAGACTTTCATTATTCTAAGAGTTAGTTAAATCTGAATATTCTAATTTCTAATATATTCAAATTATATCAAGATTTTTTCTACAATAAATTTGTCTTGATTAACCAAAAGATTAATTTCAATACTTTAAATTTATGCAAAATTGAAAAAAGGAAGTTAACTTAAATATCTTGCATTCTTCTACTCTTGAACATCCTCTTGTACAGTTGCAAAATTGAAAAAGGAGGGTGACATACATGTTTCCCTTTTTTGTAGAGTCGCAGATCCAGCAAGCGTTACACTGCCGTCTTTCATCGTACATTAAAACAAAGGGTACCATTTTTCCTGAAATAACGTCTTCTAATTTTCATAAAGGATCGTCCACATATTTATAATTGCACTAAGTTTGAAATTTCCTATTTCAACGCATATTGTTGTCAATAAATTTCAAAAATACATCACAATTTATGCTTGGATATCAAAATAACATCATTCTAGCTCGATTTGTTTCAAATTTAAAAAATGAAACAAAATTTTTCCTTTTCAATGTTACATAAAAATTCAGAATTCTTATTTATGTCTAGAGAAATATTATAGTTATTGGCTTAAAATTTATTTGCTGCAATAGTCTGAATTTATAATTTTGATTTCACGATAATTTTGAGTGCGTGAAATATTTGACAAAATTTAATGTTTACAAATTTTTGTATAACTCTTCAAAAATTTTGGCAGTGATCGATGCAGAAAGCTAATTTATAAACCTATGCAAAAGTTCATCTTATTCGTAGCAGTGGTTTTGAAGTTGAATTAAATATTGTATTTTAGCCGTAAAAAGATACACTTAAAACAATGAATGCTCTCTTTCATTTGATTACTTACACTCATACATTAAAGTTTTTGTAAATACTTAAATGCTTTATTAAAATCTTAATGTTTTGTGAGCAAAATTATTCAAGCGAAATTGAAAATAATACAAACCCTATAACGCAATTAGAAGTTTTGCAGGACAAAATAATTTTTCTTTCGTGGAAATTTCAGTTCTTCAGAAATTTATAATGAATCAAGTAATTATAATAGTAATAGTTTCTATGTCTAAATATTTCATAACGTGTCGTTTACATGTTTATAATTGCACTAAGTTTGAACTTTCCTATAGCAACGCATATTCTTGTCAATAAATTTCAGAATTACATCAAAATTTATTATTGGATAACAAATTTCCTCATTTTAGCTGTAGTTGTTTCAAAATGTAAATGAAATAATTTTTTTAGTTTCCAGAGTTATATAAAAAATTTGAATTTTTATTAATATCTTGAGAAATAATATATTTATTTACGTAGAATTATTTTTGTTGTATAAGTATAAAGTATTCTACATTTTCTGCGCTTATAATTTTGATTTCACAATAATTTTGCGTTCGTTCAATATTTTACCATATTCGATGCTCAAAAAGTCTGGCATAATAACACTTAAACAGAAATCGATGCAGAAGGCAATAGTAAAATATATAATAAATGGCTCGCTTTTATACGTAGAAATGAACCTAATTAATCCGAGGGAAAAATACTGAATAATTGACGAAGGGAGGCTAGTTCCTATTTCAACTCAACTATTCGGCATTTTGTCTGTTTGTCCGTAAATTTGTTTGTCACGGCCAAACGAATTTTTCAATTCTCTTATCATTTGGTATAAAAGTTCTTTGAAGTTATGAAAAACGACGTAGGTTTAAGGATTTTTAGTTTTCGATTCAGTTTCAAAATGTCATCGTTTTAATTATTTAAATGTTTGAGGAGTCAATGCCGAGTTCATCACCATTAAAACATTTGGATAATTTTGCTAATAGCATGACATTAAATTGTAATTTCGTCAATACTGATAAAAAATCTGGCATTCAATGGTAATTTTGCGAATACTGATGAAAATAATATCCCATGTAAATATTTCGCCTTCGAAATAATTTTTAAAATTTTATAAAGACTCCCACGGAGAACTGATGTTAGATTCCTTTTTTTATTACATTTTTTTCCGAGAAGCGAGATTTATCGCTTAGAGAGATACTATAACATTATAGATTAAATAGGGATTAGCATTCAATGTTATGAAGAATTAAATGTTCGACAAGTTTTTGCCCCTATTTTGGAAAAACAACACCGAAGATTTTTTTTACTTTTTTTATTTGTTTACCTGTTTAAAAAACACTTTTTTTTTATCTGTGTTCGGCCTTGCTAGTCAGGAAATATCCTGAATGTGTGACTTCATATTACGAACTCCCACGTATTTACAAGGGTTTTCTACTAATACCAATTTGCCAGCAAAGCCAGAATGAAAAATGTTATACATTTAACAGATTATAAAATGTTATATATCTTTATTTACATTAATATAAAATAAAAAGGTGTAGTTTCATTAAGAGCATTCATAAAGGAATATTAAGCAATGATAAAAGAACTACTATGCACTAAAAAAGAAACACAGAAATAAAGTGCAAAAAAGGAAAATTGTAATAAATTCAGTGATCAACGCATTAATATTAAAATTAATGTTTGCATTCTGTGAAAAGAATAAATGAATAATTTTATTTTGCTTTAAATTTGAATACTTTGAGCATGCTGGCAATTCAACTGCAGCTTAGACAAAAGTTTACGACTCTAATGAGAAGCTCACAATTGAATTTTTTCGAGAATATTACAGACTAATAAGCTTTTGTCATCCAATAATTACTAATATGTCGCAAAATGTTAAAACTGCAGTTTACTAAGTTGTTTATCTTAAATTTAAAGGTGCTTTTAAAATGTCACATTAATTAAAATACTTCTACCGACGCGGCGTCCAGAAAACAACAGAGAGTTAAACTGTCTCCATAGGACGGAAACACAAAATGTCAAATATGTCATGATGTCTAAACTAACCAAAATTCATATGCAGGATGATTTTTTCAGAGGGATTTTGTTGATGAAATTAAAAAAGGGTTTTGACAATGTAAATTTTAAAAATATTTCATCTTAACATATGTGGATAACCTCTTATGAAATTTTTAGACAGAAAACTACATCACTAAACTAGATGTCATTATTGTCTCTAAATGACATTAAAAAATTGAATATACTATGAACGATGGCAGAATAATCCCAGATGGAATTTTTTTCTCGACTGTATCTTAATATTACTATAATAATGAATAAATATAAAATAAAATCTAGTCATATAATATAAAATTAGGAGCTTTGCCACCAGATGGCGTCGTTCTTTTCTTCTAAGGGAACTTCTGAACACTTTCGAATGGCGAAAAATGTTACTCAAAATATATACCGAAAATCACGTTTTATCTAAGCGCTTTTGACATGGTATTTCAAAGTATGCTAAGTATATATGCAGGCAAACTTAAAGTCATTTACCACTATTTTTATAGAATAACTCTCTATATAAATGTTTTATTTGGTAAGTTGCAACGGAGGTTCTGCGTTGTTAATAGCATTTTATTTAAGGTCCGAATTGAATTATTCGGGCTGGTAAATTCAAATGTAGTCTAAGACATCCACGGTGACGTGAGTTATCATAGTGGTTGAACTAAATGTTCTTAAATCTCTGGACCTTTTGCTATTGAAGAGGAAGAAAAGGCATTTTAAATTCAGTCGGTGTTCACTTCCACTGATCTTGTATGCGTGTCCCTATCAATGTCGAAATGCTGATTGTGTTGACATGTTTGTCGTGTGAATGAATAAATTCTTGATGAAGTACAGTAACACTGTTGTTACATGACTTTTTTTCTATGGGCAAGAATCAAGATTAAGATAATCTCTAGAGAAGTGAAGAATAAGACGTTCGACAGATCTTGTACAATACGCAGATGCTGCTAGTGGAATTAAACTGGCGCTACGCTACGTGGAACAGCAGGCTAACGTTGTACTTACCGACGTGATGTTTATGCGGCGTTGGCGCATCTTCACATCATCAGCAGGTTTAGTTCCGTACGCGAAAATAATACATCCGATATTGGTTTTTTCTAATTGAGGATCTTTGCTTATTCGTAAATGAGAATTAACTTCTTTCTTTTAAGTTAGGATTAAGTATTACCTGTTTTTCTGAATAGTAGTATTTATTATTCCTTTAATTTTTATTAAAAGTCTTTTGAAAAATTAGTTGAAAAAGCTTGGATTATACGAAATTCTGGATACTTAAGATTGGACTTTACGACTTGTAATTGCTAATTGTGTTTTCGCTACAGTTGACGAAAATATATTTACTTTTACATAATTCCGCTAAAAGGACTTTTAGCCAGCGATGAGTAATTTAATTATTCTCTTTAATGCTTGCTTATTAAAAGAAAATTTCTGATATTATCTTTAACAAGAGACCGGCTAATAAGCTGACTATATTATTACGAATTAATATTTCAAACTATGAATTTGTAAGTAGAATCTTCAAAAATACATGTATGTTAAAACAGAAAATAATACGAATGACAATAATCACTCTCAAAAAGGACTTGAAAATGAACTAGATCGTAAAAAGATACTGATGACCGTGGCGAATCTAGGGTGTGGTGATATGGGTCTACAGCCCCTCCAGGAGCTAAACCAAACTTCTTGATTTTTTTTCAAATCACTACACCTGTTTGTTCAAAATCTTTTTTTAAAAAAAATGAAATATGGCGACAATGCTTGTTGGCTTCACAGGCTCGAAATGTTCCCTCCTTTGTAGTCATTCCACTCGTACATGTTGCCTAGGCGACGTCGAAAATATTTTTTGGCTTGCTATTTTATTGGGTTTTCATTAAATTATCGAAAGTATTGTAGTGTTCTTTGTGATTCTTATTGACAAGTGAGTAAAGTTAATGTATTTTGACTTACGTAAGTTATGATGCCACGACAGTAAAAATTTAATGACCACAGCCGCTCTCAGACCAAAAAACTGAATTCACCAGTAACTGATGACGCAGATATATTGACACTCAAAAGTGTAATAAAGGCTTTCCAAATGTATATCTGTTTCTCCTAATCACGTTTTTCAGAATGACTTATATAATAAATAACTGAAAACAAATTTCAAAACTGTAAAATATCAATTCAATTGCGAACCGATATCTCAAAACAAATGTCGTCTAAAAATGTCATAAAATTTTTACCAGATACCTAAAATTTAAATAAAAAATTACTATTATCAATAGCATGCATAAATTTACTCAGAAATGATTTCATCTTTCTCTCCCGATAGAAACTCTAACTCCATTATTAAGCATGTTATTTTATTTGTTCTTGTAACATATATCTTAATATAACATAAACCTTAATATTACTCTTACGTATAACTAAATATTATGACGACAATGTGTGATATATAGAGAGAAATGGCGATTATGTATCAGAGCTGAAAAATATCTTATAAACGCTGATAACGTGTTATTATCGATCTCAGCACCATTCGATATGAAGCATTGAAAATCAGTGCACATAGACTCAGCTTCCTATTATGGAACTTTCAATCAATAATGACTGTCAGTATCTCAATGCATTAAAAATTGCATTGGCAATTGGTGGTTGGAAGTTGCTAGAGTTTTCAAAAATAGAGTGAAGCTCATGCTTTATGAAAAAATGTATGCTGCATTTCCTAGTATTTTTTTATTGACTAAGAATTATTTGAAACCTGTGTCAGGTTTCTCAATCTTGCAGCCCACACTGAAGAACTCTATTTATTCCTCACTCAATACCTATACTCTATTTATGCCTCACTTCATACCTATATTCTATTTATGCCTCACTTTATGTTCTCTTTAACAAGTGGCATTTGTTCGCATTATTATTTTTTTGTCTTAGAGTTTGAAAAACATCCGCAAATAATGCTTACCCAAGAAGCACACTACATTGAGCAATGTTCTAAAATTTGGAAAATCAATTTTGTATAATATCTTGTTACAATATTGAAACAGTGTAAAATGTAAGACGTTTCCTATATTGCTCAATAATGTGTTTCAATAGTGTTAAATATGAGCAATATTATGCAATATAGTTAAATCTAGTTTACATAATGTACAATTTATTTCCCCAAAAAATATAAATACTCCCAATTGCTTATTAGAGCTTCAATTTTTTTTTTGTTTCCATATCGCACCATTTGATTATTTTGTAAACGAAATTAGTTACTTATACAAACCTTTGATTCGAACCCTGGACAACTTGGTTACCTAACATGTCGCTTAGACCACTCAGCCACCGAGAGCGTGATTGTTGAGCACATAGATTGCCGTAATCCAGCTTGGCTTGATCCGGAGTAATGTTCAACTCTATGTCTTACATTATATGATCAAAAGCATCCTGACACATTCGGATCTTGACATTTATTAGAATTCCGGAAAGGCTAGACCAACTGCCTCTGAAATTCGAACCATGTAAAGGATAGACTATAACTCACATTTAACAGTGAAGATTTTGTCATGAAGGCATTTAGGTGGTCAAACAGAAATTGATGAAGAAGGAAAAAAATCTGGTCTCACCCCGTACCACAGAAAGCTGATAATGATTAAGAAATTTCTTCAATGGTTTTGCTTAATATGCACATTTCTTACATGCATTTTCGTAAGCATGTTTTTTGCTTATAACTTTCCGACAGAGTTTTGAGTCAAATTATACGAAACTTGCAGCAAAAATTACAATACGTGAAAAAAGCGTGGTGTGCAAAATTAGAATAAATTCTTTGAATATTAAAGGAAACACGAGCATTTGTAGTAAATAATTTTTACTGCCATTGCGCGAGACAAAGTGTAACTTTTTTATTTTACAAATTCTAAGCCAGATATATAGGACGACATATATAAATAACCAGTTGAATTCCATTAAGATTTAGAAAGATATCGTGATTTCAGTTAACAGAATTTCTTCCTCTCCCTAAGAGAAACAATATGATGAGGGTTTTCCAGAAATTGATATATTTTAAACTTTAATCTTCGGAAAATAATCGTGGAAATGCAATTTAATTTATGAATTTTATTTATCTGTTTGTTGAATTTTAAGAATATTCAATCTTCATTAAATTCTATGAAATTATTCGAAAATTCATTATTATTTTTTCAGTTATTTTAGAAAATTTATTAGTGTATTGGTCTAAATAGGGTTTTTAAAAATTTTAGATGAGACTGAGCTTCCTTGATGATTTGCATTAATATATTTCTCTAATTGGATTAATTCTTTTCTCTAATTTCTAAGGTACAATTAGATTGTTTGTAGCGTTGACAAAATTCTATCTTCTTCCATGCATCGAAGAATTTTCTTCTAACATATGGAGTTTATATTGTATTTTTCCTTTTTAAATTCGTGCTGCTCGATCAATAAACAAACAAAGAAACGATGAAATCTTTCGTATGACACTATTTTAAATCAGTTGCTTTTCGATAGTTTCTTTTATGTTAATCTACTTTAACAAATTGAAATATCTTTCTGTTCATCGAATTAAAACCAAGTTGTTTGAAATGATCTGTGGAACATTTGTGGATGCCTTGAAAGCTTGCCTGCATCCAGCACCACCAAGCGGAAAACTAGCGCCTACTGACAGGTATCCAATACATAATATCGTTCAGACAGTTGCCAGTATTTAAAATTAGAACATTAAAGTGTTCACAGGGATAGGATTAGAATGGAGGATGAATTAAATTCATAATATTTTATTCATAATATAGTACATGTGTTGAATGGCATAAATTATAACTTGTAGTTTTCAATGCAAAAACTTTACAAAGAATTAATCGTTTTAATTACTGAAAGAGATAAGTATTAAACTGCAAAGACATTTATTTATATGCAAACAAATTCGTCTCATTTTCCTCCAAGAAAATTAATTTTTAACTTTTTCATTGAAATGTTGTAAATTATCAATTTGACTATTAATCCCATCGAGCAAAGCTGAAGCTGAAAGAATATCTTCCGAAAAATTTCTGCCTGAATATATTTCAATTTGACTATGAACCACATCGAGTATGGCTGACCCTGAAAGACAATCTTCTAAAACAATTTCTGCGTGAAAATATTTTAATTCTCTTGAACGTGGAAATGCAACTTTCGGGCTTAGATTTTGTCATCGATGTCGTTGAAAGGCAGATAATAAAATAATATCAAGGAGTGCTGCAACCCTAATGAACGAGCCAATGTTGCGCGAATGGCAATTCATTTAGCATTACCTTGTCTATAGACCACAGTGGCATCCATGTATAGCAAGTAACATCACGGAATTCCTATAGTCCTATTAATGATTTCAAGGAGAGTGACTAACCATTTATTGTTTTTTCCTCTCGTTTTCAGTCAAATTATATTCAGTTTAAGGCGAGAAAATTTTCCTTAGTAAATTGTAAATTTTATAACTCAAACCATATAATTCCCAAAAACACTTTTTCCTAATAAATAGATTCTTTTAAACACAAAAAAGGTCAATTTCCAACAACATTTTAAATATTAAAATTGTATATTTGTCATGTATTAGTGATTAAAATGATTTTGGTACATTAATTAAGAAGCATAAAGCATTTTTCAAATTATTAAATTACCGTTATACTTTTTTATTAAAATTTCCTTGAAAAGATATAATTTTTTTTCGTTTTGTAGGAGTTTAATTTTTTGGCAAATTTAATACTATACAATCTCTTTCAGATTTTTTTTATAAATTTAAACAGTGAATAAATTTTCATTCCCTCTTATTAAAGGTACATTCTTTCAATTAATTTTAATTTTTGTAAGTTGTACAGAAGAGATTCATTCGATAACAATAGTATTTTTCTGCATTTTGTATGTTTGTGATGCATTAGTAATTAGAAAATGGTGATACATTATATAAGAACCCTACAGCATTTTTCAAATTATTAAATTACAGTTATATTTTCTTATTAAATGTTTCTTCAAATCATATAATTATTTTTTACTTTCTCATATACGAAGCATACAAAAAGAAAGTATTGTAATCGTCAAAAAATTCGAACTCTAGACTTTGATGAATCTTCACGTTTTAGACCTCCCTGAGTCCGAAAACCACACTTTTGGAATTATGTCTGCCTGTCTGTTTGTATTTTGTTCTAATAGTCCTCTATTTGTATCCTTACATAGAAAATGTTTTTTTGCTCTGGTTTTTTCAATAAAGTTTCACGCATACCCAATCAACCGACAGGGAGCCGTCCTGGCTCCAAGTTCGGCGGTATGCTGCAGTGTTATGTCTGTGTGTCTGTCTATGAACACGATAAGTCGAACACTATTAGAGATACGGGGACGAAATTTCGTATGTGATATTTGCACACAATTTGCAGGTTCCTATCAAATTTTGGACATATTCCGTCTAAAGGAAGACCGTCTGTCTGTCTGTCCAAGTTCATGTGAACACTATAACTCAAAAACTTTAATAGTTAGAAGGATAAAATTTGGTTCACAGTTTTATCATCATAAATGTAGGTCCATATAAAATGTTGGGCCAAATCCGTTAAAGAGTTGGCTGTTTGTAGGTTTATATAATCGCATACTTAAAAAATTATATCTCATAAGCCCTTCGATTTAGTTGAATAAAACTTGGCATCACGGATGCTAACATTAATTATAGATCTGTGCCCAATTTTCAACTCAATCGGTGAAAACTGAGGTGTTTTAATTGTATATTTTTTATTTTTAAAACGAATCCGTATCTCCACGCGCATGCGTATTGGAAGCAATCACTGTGCATTACATTCAGCGGCTTCATAGCGAAAGGCCCATGCTTAAAGCTTGTCGCTTTTTTCTTCCCTTTTGGCTCCTTTTTCTCCCTTTTGGAGAATTCTGATCCTGCTCGGATTATTTTATTTCCGTTTGTTTTGTTGTTTTTACGTGTCCTGGAGAAACTTGTTGCGTTCTGGGAATAGAGAAGATTTGAAATTTTTATCCGAGCGAGGGTGCGGGCAAATGACACGTTATATGAGAGTTTATGAGAAACGAGTATCGAGAAAGTTTAGGAGAGGTCACTCCCGCTGGTTCATTCTGTAGGAGTTTGATTTTTTGGCAAAGTTAATATTACACAATCCCTTTCAGTTCTTTTTATAAATTATAACAGTGACTAAATTTACATTCCCTCTTATTAAAGATACATTCTTAAATTTAATTTTAATTTTTGTAAGTTGTACAGAGGAGAATCATTTAATAACATTATTATTTTTCTGAATTTATTTCAATCTGAGCTCAACACTTTTTATTGGTATGTCAGCAAAATGTAATCAAAATTAAGATAATTAATGATCGAAATTAAGTTACATGATTTTATTAGCATATTAATTTAGAAAACTTTTTAATTGCAAAAGATTGTTCAATTTCCTTGTTGATAAGTCTTGATATTATCTGTCTAACTAATTTGTATAATAAATCATAATCCGATTCCATTGAAGATCCATCATGTATTGGGCCTGTTGCACGTTAACTCATACGTAGGGGTCCAAACGTCCTCCCGTTGGTGTGGTGCTGAAGTTTGGGAAACGGGTTGAAGATCAGGGGTCGTCCTTGTCATCTGATCGAGCTTCAAAATTACGAGGTCCGTCCCAAAATAGCCCTCGTGTTTCTTCAAGACGTTAGGTTCATATAACAAAACAAACTAATAAATTATAATTATATCATGTAAAACTCTTTCTTATATTCATATTTTCTTTCTGATGCTTAGAGTCTTTCAAACATAAGCTTAAGCCTAGAACTGTTAATGAAACTTTAAATATGATTAAATGGAAGACATTTATTCCATATATTTATGAGCAGTATTAAAAGATGATTGCCTTTTGTAGAATATATTGCCTATAAACTAAGAGGATTTTCCTGCCGTTCTTACCTGTATATTCCAGAATGTCCTTATTTTCTCAAATCTTTCAATTATCGCGTTTAACAAGCCACGCCACCTATCTCAATTTCTTGAAATTTCAAAGAGGAAGATTCAAATGAATTTTTCGCAACCAATACCGAATATTTTTGATTTTTCTAAAGATCTAATATGAACATGAGACCATATGTCCCAACCAGACGTACAAAAGAATTTATAAATATTGGTTGATGGATGCGAAAAATTGTTCTGAATCTTCCACTTTCAAAAAATTCAGATAGGTGGTGTTGCTTGTTAAGCGACGATATAATACATCTTAACGGAAAAATGTCTTAAGGTGATTAAAATAGAAAAAAATAGCTCAATAGTTGAGAATGGATATTTCGATGATATGGAAAATCTTGTAGAGTTCTCCACTGGTATCGTAAAAAAGATAGCCGTCGCGTCATACAATTAAAATAGAAATGTCTTGATCATCATTTGTTCGGATACTCCCTTCAGAACATGAGGAGGGTCTCCTTTTGCCTGATCACGCCGGTACCCAGGATGCCGACATTCTTAAAGATGGTTAATGGAGATTATATAATCCATGAATCAATATTTTCAGTCATTTATGTGCATACTATCACATTTGAAATAGTGGTAAGTTAAGATTATTTGATTTTTAACTGCTTTATAATGGAAATCAAATGTCAGAGAGAGTCTCAAAAATGTTGACTTCTAATTAGAAGAAAGTTACAAGCTTTCGCGCATTTTAAGAAAAGCTACATTTCCCATGATGAAATTTACTGTTATTTATTTTTAATACTAGCGAATACAATGTATTAATATACCTTCTCTGTCGAAGTTTGTTTTTAATGTTAGGAATGAGATGGAGGAAATAAATTTGGTTCCTATCAGTTTTATATCTATTGATCAGATAACAAGTTTGGCAGCCCGCTAACAGCTATCTTTCAGTGAGTTTAATTACATTAATCTTTTCAACTTGATTCAAATTTATGTGATCAGGAAAATTGGAGAGTTACTAGCATTTTCGGATGTGTAAATCTTCTTCTATTCTATCTATAGATATTTTTTATAATTTTGGTGATAGGTTTTCAGTTTTCATTCTAAATTTCTTATCGTTCAATCTGGGAATTAAAAACCAATGAAAAACGTTTGGATGAAATCGTTTTGAAATCCGCCCAACGTAACCATTTTAACAAGTTCGAATATCTTTCTATTCATCTAATTAAAAACAATTGTTTGAATTGATTTGGAGAAACTTCAGGAAAACAGGAAAATTCGGACATCTCCAACACCATATTGAGGAAAACAAACACAATCTAATCTGTATCCAATACCTCGTAACGTTCGGACAGTTGTCAATGCACGAAATGAGATTATTAAAGTGCTCAAACGGCTCGGATTGTACATGAAGTGATTCAGCTTTTGATATTGAAAAATGTTACGAATTGATCCGTAAGTAGTTTATTTTGAAAACATGAAAAATATAAATAAATAATTTATATAGATTAATACTTCCATAGATTATTTTCATTTGGCCTGGGAATGGAGGTGAGGCAATTTAAATGCTTACATTTAACTCGTTTCATGACCGTATAGGATGGTACACGTTTCAGCTGGGCGGGTTTCTTCTTCCGTTGGCGTCTGGATACAAACACCTGGGTGACCATGTATAGTACATGCTCGGGCAACTTAATCCTCATTAACCTCAATGTCTATTCCTGGCACTGACTCACGAGTGGGAAGGCCTAATGCAGTGATCAGACTTTCTATCTCACAGCAAGCGCACTGCTTATTTTCCTACTTAAAAACAATTTTGGGTTAGTTCTTCTAAGCTAGACGTACATTCTCTCTGTTGTCCATGGTGAATTTCCTTTCTCTTATTGGGTAGAATTGCACATGTTCCGCACATTTGTGTTGTAAAGATTTTATGCCTATAGAAATTTTCTTCTGCTTTATCCACTTAATTCGTACGAAAAAGCAGTATTTATAATTTCTGTACGTGAGAGTAAAACATCTAAATCTAAAAAAAATAATTTAAAAATAAAGTTAATTAATTAAATTTAATGATACTAAAATTAATTAATTAAAATAAAAATTAATTCATTTGATTTTTTGACTTCTGATTAACATTTAAAATCAGTAAAAATTCAAGATTAAATTTAAAAATTAAACGAGGCAATCAACTGCAGTCTCAATTTCAGATACTAATGTGATTGTTGCCATCTTCTATCGATTATAATTGAATGAATCTCGTTTGCAAAATATTTATGTATAGATATTTCTACTAAAAGAGACAGAGATTTGCTGCCAGCGGCGTTGGCGTTCTCTTCACATTAAGCAAATGTCTGCCAACATGCAAGTTGCGTTGAGCTGCTGAGTTATGTAGTTAGAGCAGGAAAGCACTTTTGAATCCGTAATAATGCTGAACATCTCTCAAATTGAATTTTCTACTCATGGAGATTTCACTTTAATTTTCTCACAACACTAAACCATATTTATTACAAAGGCTAGTTGTATGTAAATAAATATGATTTAAAATTACTACTGGTCTCTAGCTTTTCTGTTCTACAAAAATAATATATTTTTCTATTGAAAGAATTTGTTCCTATAATTAAATTAGATTTAAAACTTCATGAATTTTACAGCTCATTTATTTTGCGGGTCACAGTCTTTTACAGATTTACTTATTCATTGTTTCGAAAATTTATCTTTAAATCACTTAATTTATGCTACATACTTATATGAAATTTAAATTTTAATTAAAAACTGATGTAAATAAATCATTTTAGTAAAGTTTATAAATTAATTTCATGAATTTTATTAATTTTCTGTTAAAATTTATAATTATGAATTTTTATTGAAGTCAGTTGAAAAGACTAATAAAGGAAAATCATTTTTAAGTAATTTTCAAAAAAATCATAATAATATTAAAATAAATTTGAATAGCAAACGAAAGGTAATTTTTGACAATAATATTATTTTAATTTCATAGATTTAAGCCATCAGCGACCTCTTCTAGACAGCGCTGTCAGCTGATTGGAGGATTTTCTTCCAGGCGGTCTAAATTAGAGATATTCAAACATAATAACTCGGTCAGGTTTAGACGTAGATGAATGAAACTTTTCTCCTGCAAAATGATTCGCATGAAAAATATTTTACTAATTATGATTAATAGGACCGGAAAATTACAGAACGCAATTTAATGAAGTTCGTTTATTTATTAAACCAGAAACATAAAATAAATCTTTTTCGTCATTTAGAGCATTTTTCTGGAAGTTTATAATTGTGACTAACGGTTTCGATGTTATTTATTTAGCCACAATTAAAGTGGATATCCCGTGTAGTAGTAAATTAATAATGGCACAATTTCGCAATCCTCATCAAGCAGGATTGAAGGCTCTTCAGGGTTTATCAAGTTCCACAAAATTTCTTATGACTCAATGAAAAGTTTTTTTC
>BGPR01009628.1:0-22839 GCA_013235015.1 Araneus ventricosus
CTCTCTGGAAAAGGAAAAACCAAATGACAAAAAACAGGAATTTATCAAACCGGCTCCTAAAAACAAGCGGCCGAAGAAAGACCACACAAATTCTACGGGGAAAAACTCAAATGTGAAAATGAAATCGAACCCCAATAAAACAAAATCTCAAAACAAAGAGTCTGAGAGTGATCTGCAGACATCGGATAATTCTATAAGTGAAATGGAGCTTAGTGAGGAGGTTAATTTAGCTTCCTTTAAGTCTCCAACAATTATCGACTCCAATTTTAAATCCAAATTTTTTAAAAAACCCAAGTAATGGCACTAAAATTGTTTCTTGGAACTGCCATGGCTTGCAAACTCATAAAGAGGACATCAAATCGATAATTAATAAATATCAACCAATTTGCTTGGGTTTGCAGGAAACTTATCTGAAGCCCAATTTGTCTGCTAAATTCAAAAACTATATCACACAGAGAAATGACTTTCAGCAAGGTTCTCGAGCATCTGGAGGTGTGGCCTGCCTAACTTCATGCCAAATACCTTCCAAACCAATTCTTCTAAACACACAGTTACAAGCAGTAGCTATACAAATTCAACTAAATAGTCTAATAACAGTATGCTACTTGTATCTTCCCCCCAGAGTTTATATTGAGAAGAGCCATCTTGATGAGCTAATTCGGCAACTCCCTAGCCCTTTTTTCTTGTTAGGCGATTTTAATGGCCATAACACTCTTTGGGGTAGTACCGACACAAATCCAAGAGGATGCCAAATTGAAACTCTTGTTGAGGACCATGGTCTGTGCCTCTTGAATGACAATAGTTATACACACTTTCATCAGGCTTCTCAAACATTTCATACAATTGACCTCGCCATATGTTCTCCTTCTCTGGTTCCATACTGGAAATTTTCAACCTGTACAAATCTCTTTAATAGTGATCATTTTCCAATCGTACTAACATATGTAAAAAATGACTTTCCATTCCCAAAGCGACCAGTTAAATACATCTTTGGAAAAGCAGACTGGCCATTATTTGAGTCCTTGTGTCAATTAACTCCAAACATGGTCGAAAAAGATTCAATAGATGTTGCAGTTAACACAATTACTGATTGCATAATCTCCTCAGCTGATAACAGTATTCCCAAAACATCAGGGAACATTCCAAAGCTGTGCAAGCCATGGTGGAATACTGAATGCGACACTTGCCAAAAAACACTTGAAAAGGCTTGGTATAACTTCAGGAGATATCCCACCACTCACAACTTAATTAAATTTAAAAAGGCTAGAGTCAAATTCCGTCAAATCAGAAGACGAAGTATGAACACAACATGGTGTTCCTATGTAAACTCCATCACTAGACAAGTTTCCTCAAAAGTAGTTTGGGACAAAGTAAGAAAAATCTTCGGTTGTTATTCCGATACACAGAATATATCGTTTTTAAATTATAATGGACAGGTCATTTCAGATGCCAAAGAAATTGGAAATGTAATAGGTCAAACTCTGTCTGAAATATCAAGCGAATCCTCTTATCCAAATGATTTTATTGCTTTTAAAAAACGTGAACAAAAATCAGTGGATTTTCTGCCTTCATATGCAGAAGATTATAACTCTACCTTTTCCTACAATGAACTGAAAGATGCGCTAAGGAAATCCAGTCCAACATCACCTGGACCAGATCAAATTCATAATAACATGCTTAAACACCTTGGTGAATCTTCTTTACTAACAATTCTACTTTTGTTCAATAGAATCTGGCAAGAGAGGGTTTTCCCACTTTCCTGGCTAAAAGCTATTGTTGTCCCCATCCCTAAACCAGGGAAGGACAAGCAAGACCCGAATAATTATCGACCAATCGCTTTGACAAGCTGTCTTAGCAAGTTATTGGAACGCATGGTTAGTGCCCGACTGATGCATGTTTTGGAGAGGAGTAACTGGTTTGTCCCTTCTCAAAGTGGATTTCGTAGAAGGCGAAATACCATAGACAATTTATTGAAGCTGGAAACGGCCATTCGAGAAGCCTTCGTGCGCAAAAAACACCTTGTGTCAATATTTTTCGACATCGAAAAAGCGTACGATCGCACATGGCGATATGGAATTTTAAAAGATCTGTCTGATATTGGTTTAAAAGGAAACTTGCCACTTTTTATTAAAAACTTTCTACAGACAAGAATCTTCCAAATTCGCATTGGTAACATTTTATCGGATAATTTTAATCAAGAAGGCGTCCCACAAGGAAGTGTTCTAAGTGTGTTATTGTTTATCATCAAAATTAATGGCATAGTGTCAAAACTTCCTGCATACGTCAATAGTACGCTTTTTGTAGATGACATACAAATTCACTGCGCTGGTGATGACATGAGCTTTATTCAAAGGCAATTACAAACGGCTATTAACAACATGACTGATTGGTCATCAAAAAATGGTTTTATTTTCTCGCCACAAAAAACAGTCTGTATGCATTTTTGTAGAAGGAGAGGATTACATCCAGATCCAGACTTCCAGTTAAATGGGTCACCTATTCCTATTGTGCAGGAGACTAAATTTTTAGGAATTATATTCGATACAAAACTAACATTTCGTTCACATATCAAACATTTAAAAATAAAATGCATCCGGACCTTAAACATCATGAAAGTCCTGTCGAGCACCTCTTTGGGTGCGGACAAAGTTTCGCTGATGAGGATCTATAGATCTCTTGTTCGTTCGAAGCTGGACTATGGAGTGCCAGTATATGGCTCTGCTGCCAAGTCCACTTTAAAAATGTTAGACTCTGTCCATCACCAAGGACTTCGTATAGCTACTGGAGTATTGAGAACTACTCCAATTCCTAGTCTTCATGTCATAAGTGGTGAACCATCTTTAGAACTTCGACGCCACAGACTATCTCTCTCGTACTTTTATAAAATTAAGAGCGATGAGTCTCATCCTCAACATTACAAGGTTATAAACCCCATTTTTGGGTCTTTATTTTCAGTCAGACTATCTTTTACTCCAACTTTTGGCTTCAGAATTGGGGAAATCTTGAGGTACTTTGAAATTGAAGACTTCCCAGTGGTCTCAAATGTTGAAGATCCCCCTCCTTGGAAGGAGACGCAACTTGATTTTATTGACGATTTTTTACACTTTTTTAAACCAAGTACATCGGATATAGTATTTCAGCAACATTTCTATGACCACAGGCAACACTATTCTGATTATATCCCTATATACACCGACGGTTCGAAATCTGACAATCATGTCGGTTCAGCTGCTGTTTTTCCAGATTTCACAATCGCCGAGACACTTCACCATTTCTGCTCTGTTTACACATCTGAACTCTATGCAATCTACTTGGGGCTTTTGAAAATTAGTACATTGAATTTTAAAAAAGCCATTATTTATACAGATTCTAGGAGTGGTATTAATGCTCTAAGAAGTGCTAAACATAATAATCATCCTTTAGTGATGAAATGTTTTGATCTCCATCATACACTCAAAAATACCAAAATCAAATACTGTTGGATTCCTGGACATGTAGGAATTCCAGGAAATGAGCGTGCGGATAAGGCCGCAAAGAGTGCTAATGCATCTCGAGAAGCGTTTGTGCCTTTGATTGATGCCTTGCAGGCCGTTAAGCTATCTCAACATCGAGTATGGCAAAGAATCTGGGACGGGCAGTCAAACAATAAACTTTATAAAATCCAGCCTTCAATCAAAGGTTTTGGAAATCTCACTATTAGGAAACACGATGTCATTTTGACAAGGCTAAGAGTAGGACATACATCTTTAACTCATCGCCACCTTTTACATTCTGATCCAGCCCCTATATGTAACGGGTGCAACTGCATTTTAAGTGTCGAGCATATTTTATGTCGGTGTAAAAACTTTTATTCTCAAAGACAAGCTCACTTTGGAGCACATATCATTGATTTAATTGACATCTTGGGGACCAATCCTGGCGTCAATGTTTTTACTTTTTTAAAGGAAGTACAATTTTTTAAATTCATTTAGTTCTCTCAATTACAGCATTTTAAAATTTTTATGCGACTTAAAAACAACGAACGTTTGGCGCAGTATGGCCAAATTGGCCCTTGTGCCATTAAAACCACACCAACCAATCAATACGTCTTTGACTTCTACGGGAAAGGTTACCTCTCTGAGGGTTGTCTCTCCTCACTCGCCGTCTGGGGATGGAACTGGACTTGTCCGGCAGCAGGACCTCAAGAATCATGCAGGTGCGAATGAATAGGGTGTCTCGGCAAGGTCTTCTTTTGAAATCATTCCACGCTTCCTTCAGTTCTGCGGATAACATAGAGCTGCGATCTGCATAAAATAGAAGATCCAGGTGGTCTATCAGCTTAGAGTCCGTCATATTGGCCGAGAACGCAACGTCTGAGTCAGCTGGAGGATCTACTCGGGACAAATCGTGAGAAGACAGCTCGAACAAGGAAGTACTCGTGGCGTCTAATTCGTCTCTAATTTCCTGACAGTCTGAAGGAGTTGAGAAGGAACATCATCGTCTGGATGGTCTTCAAGTTCGGGGCTCTCTCTTAATGAAAGTGCAAGGTTGGAGTCAAAGGAATCATTGCTGGAAGTCGAAACAGATGAAGTCGAGGCTGCGACAGGTGACAAATGGGCTGACGACGAAGGTTCGATGACTTCAACGATTTATCTTTCAAGATGCCTGGTTTGACTTCGAGCCGTTCGTCTGGTTGTCATCGTAGGCTCAGGAATGGCAGTAGTGGGCGCCAGTGGGGTAGGTCTTTTTTTTGATACCCGCGACGGCCCAGCCTACCCAAAAAGGGTGTAAGAGTGGGGTAGGTCTTGAATACCTTACGTTGTATGGTATTCTCCCCCGTCATCAGTGGCTTAAGTTGTGTTACCTTAAGTTGCATGGTATTTCACCCGTCCTCATCAGTGGCTTACATTGTGTTACATTACATTGCATGGTATTTCCCGTTACATTGCATGGTATGGATCATCATATTTAACTTTAAAAAGTGCGCATAAATACATTAACGTTTTGTCACCATGGCTAGTGGCATAGCGAGAGTAAGAGAATAGAAGGCGCCTAGAAAATAAAATGATTTTTCCCAGTCGTCATCAGTGGCTTAATAAGCGTAAATGGCGCTAGGGGTATGAAGTTATTTTTACTCTCACTCATCATATTTTGCTTTTAAAATTGCATAAACGCACTAATGTTTTGACTCCATGGCGCCCCCTAAAACTGACGCCCGGGACATTTACACCCCCTTGCTACGCCACTGCCGTACCTTCAACGCACTAGCGAAGCCCTGGGATGTTTAAGTTCAAAAATTCTGTCCAGTGCAATCGCAGCTCATGAAAGAAAAGGGTTTTCGAAAACAGAAGATTGTGCAATTACAACCCACAATTGCAAAGGGTTGAAAACTGCTTACTACTGAAAATAAGATGTGGGTAAATTTTAAGCAAAAACAACCTTTGACCTTGACCACTGTACTTCAGTTCACATTGGTAGTGAATTTTAAGAATCATCTAGAAAAAAATACTTCATTCGATTCTTTTTTGAGAAAATACAATTCGTGCTTGCTTAGATCATTTAGCTTTTTTGGAGATAACGTTTTCTCGATTTTAATGAAACTGTATCTCCTTTACTGATTTGTCGGTAGTTGTTGAGGTATGGACGATAATATTATTTAGAGGGATGAACATTATGCAGAGGTGGTCGCTTCGAGAGGTTCTCCTGTATTAGAAAGTAGAGAAGTGCAAGGCCTCGGATCAGCTGTACCGCTTTAAACTAGAATTTTGTACTAGGGACAAGTTTTCTGGTTTGTTTATTTTGCATTCACAGATCGTTTTCCGGTAACTTTCCTATTTAAGCAATCGCCAAATCCCTTTAGAAACTGTATAAAGCGCCAAGTTCGAATCTGTTCTTTCTTTAGTACACAAAGCGTTGGATTCCGTTGTCTTTGACTTTGTGTAATCATTTCTTTTTAAATCGGTTAAAAAAGATCTTGAAGCATTTAAATTTGTAATGGAACTATTGGAATTAGCTAAATCATTTGGTTAAAAATTTAACCGTCTGTGATTATCTAAATCGTATGGTTAAAACTTTAACCACCAAACAAATCCTGGAAATCGCCAGAAAGAGCGATAAAGAATAATTATGCCAACCTTTCCACAAAATTAGGCTCTTATTTTAAATAAATATTGAGGGCTACGACAATATGAACATTAAATTTAATATTTTCAAAGTATTCTTAAGGCATATTATTAAAAAAACTCCACTTTAAACAACAATTAATATCTTCAAACAGAGTGTTGAAATTTTGAAGATTACCATTGACTTAACATTATCACCGGAAGTACAAGCGGAAAACCTACTTGCACGCAAATAAACAACCCAGAAGATTCGTCAATATAACTTAACCCTTTTGCTCTTAACGCCGGCTATAACCGGCATCCACAAAGCAACTCGCATAGACGAGCGCCGGCTATAGCCAGTGGTATTTATACAAACATTAATTTAGGTTTAGAAAATCAAGTCGAATAAAAGCTTATAAAAATGGAAATAATTTAATGTTCTTTGGGCGGCCCGGTACCGTTTGATCAACGGACCGGGGGTTGGGGACCACTGCTCTAGGCGATGCATATACAGGAAAATAAAAAGTGAAGGTATTCTGCAAGCATCTATTAACATGTCCAACTTATCTAAAGTGGCACGCGAGTCGAATTCTGGAATTAAAATGTTGATGTTTGTAATTTGTGAGAAACGTATTTTTACGTTTCCCACTTCCAAAGTGCTAAATTAATTTCTCAGGAGCTGACAGTGAAAGTATATCTGTTGCACTCGTTTTTCTATCTACCCCGGGCTACAGCGGCTTGGTGATAAGGTCTCTGCTTCGAGGCCGGAGAGTTCTAGGTTCGAGACCCGATTCCATCGAAGAACTGCCGTGTAAGCGGGTCTAGTGCACGCTAAATTCATCGTGACCAAATCCCCCTCCCCCCGGTGTGGCGTGGAAATTTGAAGGAGTACCGGCTCAGGTGTCATAATCTGACCATAGTTAAAAATTACGAAGTCCTTTCCAAAATGACCCTCATGTTGCTGCAAAAAGAGATATTAACTCCTGACATACAATTTTATTTAACCTTCTAATTAGATGCCCCCAACGATTTGTTTTTTTTAAAATCTATTTAAGATGATAACGGATACTTGAGACATAGCGTGCACAGGTGATTTTTGTATTTAAAATTGTTACGTTGACTCAAATACGGATTTAAATAGCAAAAATTCTGTAATTCGATGCACGGGTCAGAGACGTCATTGTGTATGAAGGGGTTAATATAAATAAATATCACCACCTACTACTTTTCATCCAACCCTTCCCTTTCTTTTTAATTTAGAAGTTGTGTAACTGTATTCTCTGGAAATCGGGAGTTTATTTACTAGCTGTATAAGGTTTTAATTATTCATTTTAAAAAGTTCTATGGCTGTAAAATTTATTGGATTAAAATACCCTGGAAAGCATATGCATTATTTTTTAAAGTATGTTTCAACTATAAAAACCATCGATATTTAATTATTCAGGCTTAATATTCGTTTTCAATAGTCCAGTTATTAATCTTATTCTTCTCTTTCGATATATGCCGACATGTTCAAATGGTGAATCCTTTCCAGATCTTAAAAAAAACTTCCTGTGTTGAAATTCACAAAAAGAATGATTGCTCTCGCTTCCTAGGTGGAATTGCCATGATGATAAGGTCGATAAGTCATCGTAGACCAGAAGCGTGTTTGTTCGGATCCGAACACATGATGCTCAATCTTGCTCGTTTTGGAATTTATTTGCAGACCGGTTGAATGCTTAACTGCTAACCGATACAAGTTTTAACGGCTCTTCATTTGAATTTCATTAGTCCGGGTTGTGTGTCTGCGAGAGTGCTAATGCGTATTTTGTGTTTGTCCGAAATCTGATTTTAATTAATTTCTAATAACGTTGTTTTTTATGTGGAATAGACGGAAGTTGACCGTCAACAGTGTTGTTCTCCGGCTTTACAAGAATGGACGAATTTTATTTCTGCTGCTAAGGAGTCAAAATGGAGACTTGTAAAGAGAATCCTGTTTGAAAATGGTTAAGCATTAAAGTAACATTCACTTTTAAAATTTATTATATAAAAGAAATTGATTATTTTGAGTTTTTAACTTTTCTGTTATACGTGTACTTTTCTCCATATATTTTAAAAGAAAAAGTAAAGACTTGTTTGGCGCAATACGCAGTATAGCCAGTACATTGGCTCTTGCGCAAGTAAACCCCATTCTTATTACATTATGTATTTGTTTACTTATTCCTTTGTGTAGCCTATTTCCAAAGGGGAAACACCTTTGGGTTTGTTTATATAAGGGCAGCTCAAGTGAAAGATAGACAAATCCTGAAACGTCGGGAATATTTACCATGCAGCCACAAGATGGCAGCATAAGTGTATTGGAGATGTGACGAAACTGTGCAGAATGTGTGAATTTCTAGAGACAACTTCGCTACGTATAGCAACCATTCGTAACAAGAAGAGGTGCATGTGTCGTCGATTGCAAGTGGTGTATGGGGAAGCTCGCTTCAAACTTCAAAAGAAGCACTGTGTCCTCAAGTGGTGTGCCGACCACCGTAGCCCCCGGGGTCACCAAGAGTATGTGGATTAGAAGTCGCCGGATAAATAAGCGGATTCTCCTTTCCTTGGTGGTGGTTTGGCCTCGTCTCCCCATCGGGGGGTACCGCCACTACGAACATGTTGACGAGAAGTCGCCGAGTACGTAAACGGGCCCTCTTTTACCTGTTGGGCATAGTAATGTGGTGTATGGAATAATCCCACTCCGATGACGGAACGATGACGAAGCGGATTCTCCCTTCCTTGGTGGTGGTATGGGTCGAGTGTTACCCACTCCGATGACGGAACATGCCTCCTTCGGGAGGAATTGGGTCGTCGCCGGTGATGGATATTACAACTTGGACATCGGTATTAGAGCTGTCGGGACGGCAGTTTTTCGACTGACCCCGAATGCCAAGGCAGGCTGAGGTAACTCGGTTTACTGTTACGGCAACTCTCGCCCTGGTCAGGAGTCTGTAATTGATGCCGAAACAATTTCTTGTGTGGACGTGATGGGGAAGGCGAATCGCCGCATAACTGTCCGCGTATCGTCGACTGCTGTGAACTTTAGCGTGGGATCCATACACACGATCATGCACAGAGAAATAGGGTATCGGAAAGTTTGTGCGCAGTGGACACCTTCGCAACGAGAAGAAAGTCTGTCGCATAGGAATTTGCCGGAACATTTGATCCGATGCCACAAGGACCGGATATCATTCAAAGAATGCATTGTGGCTATGGATGAAACATGGTGCCACCATTTTCAACCGTCAGCGAAAAGAATGAGTCGGGATTTGTTTAGTTCTTGGTGGTTTTTTGGCACAAGACCTATTCCTGGCTAAACTGCGCCATTTAAAGAAAGAGACGGGAGTGGAGGCATTTGTCGTCATCGAGGCTAAAGAAGGCCGACTCGTCTGCTGTGCTGGAAAGTTCATATAGAACCTGTTCTTTGATATCCAGAAACCATGGATGCTGGAGTGGATGCCCGCCGGAGCCACAAACAATGCTCCACGTTAATGCTACACGTTTCGGAACCTTCAACGGGCCATTAAAAGCGGAGGTCTAAAGTCTATGATTTTCGAGTCGACTTCATCAAAGGAAAAGGCCACCTCTGGTGGCAAAGTCCTATTTGGGCCAATGGCCTCACTATTGGATAATTCAAGAATTGAAGTGTTTGCCGTCTCCAACTCCAAACGGACATCTCTTATCGCCTCTATTACCTCATGGGACGAATCAACCAAGTCCCTAGAAGAACCAGTTTCAGATGAAACTCTCAAAGATGGGTCCGACAGGGACAAAGAAAGTTCATGAACATTCAGATCATCAGCAGATGAATTAGAAGATTTACATGAACCAGTATCTGACAAATCAGGTGGAACAGGCTCAGAAAGATTAGAATCAGGATCCAGAGGAGGAGGATCGGGATCAGGATCTGGGGGATCAGGAAGATCCAACGACTTCATCTGAGCAAGTTTCCTTTGCCTCCTTGTGAGGGGACGAGAGGATGTCCTATCATTTAAAGCTTCATTAGAGAGACGTAGTCAAGTTAGATGATGAAGGAGAACTAACAGACACAGAAGAAGCAGAGCCAAAAGAGTCTAAATCTGCAGAACAAGGACCAGAACTAACTAATGTCTTAGACATGTATTCTTTTACCAGGTCTTTATATTTAACTTGTCTGCGCTGGCCCTTAATTGCTTCTCTGGTCCTATTTGGAAACTGAGACAGCAGATAGGAGTTAACCTCCAAAGATCTACCTTCTCTCAAAAAATTCGCTTCGCTCATAGCCATTAAGGCAATTTCCTCAGCAGACCATCTGGTCTTTGATTTCGGAACTTTAATCGAGGCCTCATACTCTTCTCGATGTTGGGATTGCATATGTACACCCAGTCCTATTTTAGATCGGAACCACTTAGAACAATGGACACACGTAAAGCCAGCCGTAGCCATGTCAGTCGACAGACTCCTTTCTCCAAACTGCGGTGACAGTTAGGAATTGACAAAGCCGGTACACAGGACCGAATAATAGAACACAGGACTGTGAAAAGAGGCGCAAAAAAAGGC
Source organism: Araneus ventricosus (assembly GCA_013235015.1). Classification (NCBI taxonomy): domain Eukaryota; kingdom Metazoa; phylum Arthropoda; class Arachnida; order Araneae; family Araneidae; genus Araneus; species Araneus ventricosus. The sequence continues at coordinate 10,641 of BGPR01009628.1, forward strand.
CGAACGTCCAACAAGTAGACGTAGGGCCGGGGTCGAGCAACACGTATTTAGTTCACTGGCTCAAGTACAAGTACAAGTGCCAGCTATCCAGGTGCGCCACGAGGAGGCAACGTGTCACTCTACAGTGGACAGAGGCTTTATAGTTGCGCTATATCACACTGCTATCTCGGCTTAGCAAACGCTTTCACCTTTATTGAGATCGCACCCAAATCGCAAATTGCCACGACGTATGACTTTGCTTCTGGATAACACAAGGTCGCAAAAATCCAAAGCTACAAAGGACGTTCTGGTACGTTTGGGTAAGCAGAGTTGGCATGGGAAATGAAAAAAGGACACTCTGCGGGCTTTCAGCTTGAAAGTGGTGGATGACCTGCCTTACAGTCCAGATTAGTTGCTTTGCGATTACCAAACGTTTGGTCCATTAAAGAATGTCCTGGAAGGTCAGCGCTTCACCTGCAATCGAGCGGAGCGTAACGCCGGGGAAGAGTGGTCCCATCATTAGCCTTCGTCCTACTTCACGGAAATTATCGAAGAACTTGTACCACGTTGACACAATTGCCTGAACAATGGAGGTGATTATCCTCAGGCTTCTCTGGAAGTGTCGTTACTTGCTTCTAGATTGCTGTAGTGTTCATTTCCCAATACAGTATTTATACTATTCTTGACACCAGTCTATCTTTCACTTGAACGACCCTTGTATATTAAAAATTGACAAATCGTTTGAGTGTTTTTACTTTGAAGAAGGTGCACAAACTTCTTTTATATAGCTTTTGAATGAAACCTAATTAGGTTGTAACTATTTCACGATTTCACTGTTTTAGTTGAATATAATTATTATTACGTTTACATAGTTCTCCATTAAGAGTTTTTTTTACATATCTCATGATATTACTTTCAGGATTTAGTGTACGTGTTTTTAAGTGATTAGAGTTATTTGAATAGTGCAAGCATTTAAGTGTACAGGGGAGTGATTGTTTTATTTGTTACACGTGTATTTCAGTTTATGAACTGAAATGCAACCATCCCTCCTTCCCAAAGGAAATCTTTTTGTATTTAACTTGTGCTATATGGTCGAGGTGTATGGTATTGCAATAGGAATGCATCTAATTTCTGTTCTACCTTCATATTTTTGCATAGATCTTAAAAATTGATTTAAAATAGCAATATAGCGTTCTGCTTGACCATTACTAGAAGGCTTCAACGGCGCTTTGGTTTTGTGCTTTATAAGTGTTTCACCTCATAAACATCTGGAATTCATGGTTGATTGATTGAGATTTAATTGCGCAAGAACCATTCTTGGCTAAACTGCGCCAAGCAAACTGAAATTCATAGGATGTAGTATATTGGGATCCACTTTCAATGGCAATAACCTGCAGTGATCCAAATCTTGCAAAACTGTCTTAAGGGATACAGCGGTTTTTTGGTAATGGTCATCTTCATAGAATATACTTACACTTGCCAGAAAAATTCTGCATACAAACGCACGGCAAATATTCAAGAATAAAAAAGCGTATTATAATGATGATACTAATTTCATTTTTATTTATTATATTCCTTAGAGAATTCATTAGCTTTTAATAACAATTTCGGAAATAAATCGTACTTTGTTTATTGAAAAATTAATTAAACTTAGAAATATCAAAGTTTGCGGTCAAATAAAATAAAAGGATATTTGCAAATTAAAATAATTCAATTTACTTGCGAACACTTATTTATTTTCGGTAAGGAAGCTTAAAAGGTTGCATTTTCAGGATTTTCGGAAGATAAGCTAAAAATAAAATGTAATTGAAAGGAAAAGAGATTAGTCCTGAAGAATGGAAGATTGCAATAAAAGTAAAGAATGAAGGTAAAACTCTTCGGGAAATGGGCAAGAATGTTGGAAGAACTCATTCCTCTACCCAAAGGGAAATCAGTAATTACAGTTAATCGAAATATGTTATCTCAAAGCCACGTAATGGACGTCCATCTGAGCTTACTGTTAGAAAATGAATTCTATTCTAATTTAAAAGTGTAAGTGAAAAGAATTTCATTCACCTCATTTCTCGATAGAATGCGAAGCGCGTCTTCATAAGAGATTCTAGTCATCTAAATAAGGCATATTATTTAATCCATTTTTGACCACTGAGTGGGAACCAGAGCACTGCCTTTTGAGAAATAATGAAATTTATTAAGCGAAACACATCACAGCATATACACACGAAAGGAACAGAATACAGATACAATTTAGCAGAGTTACAAGGAAGTTAAAGTAGGTGTATGAGTCCAGAGTTCAGGCCGGAGTTTAAGCGAAGCCATCTGTTGGCGTATAGAAAAGTTGTTATAGTTTCTTATTCTGGAAAAACACATATATACAACACTTACTAACCGGGAAAAGAGAAGCATATTCAAGTCCTTGCTTCTAAATCTAAAGATTACTCCATCTCAAATTGCAAATGAAATAAGATTTGAAAATAAATCTTCATGAAGACACCATACGGAAATTTTGAGAAAGGCTGAATATCATGGCGGTGTAGCTAATAGAAAGTCGCACATGTCAACTATCAATAAGCCAAAGCGTTTAGATTTTCAAAATGAGTATGTTAATAAGTCTCCACAGTTTTGGAAAAAAAGTTCTTCCCTCTCAAAAGAGAAATTTTTTATTTTTGGCATCAAAGGGCTTGAGTTAGCGTGGAAAAAACAAGGTACGGCTTTTGAGAAACAGAATCTTGTGTCTACAGTTAAGCACGATGGAGGTGGTGTAATGGTTTGAGGGTATATGGTAGCCAGTAGCGTTGGTAATTCAACTTTTAAAGACGTTGTAAAAGAATATTAGAACATTTTAAAAGAAAATTTGAAACGGAGCTCAGAGCATTTGAACCTTGGGGATTACTTTTGGTGTATGTAGGATAATGATCCTAAACACACTGGTCATAATATAAAGCTCTGGAAGCTATGCAATATCGAAAATCAGTTGCATTCTCTTCAAATTCACCGACATACATTCTATTTAACGTTTATGGAAGTTGTTGGAACACAAGATTATCCAACAGGAACCTCGAAACACATGTTGAGAAGAGTGATCATCACAAAATGGAATAACGTTTCTTCTGAGGAAACATCCAAACTGGTCCAATCTATGCCCGAACGATTGAACGAGGTCCTTAGACGTAAAGGGGTATCGAACTAACTACTAAAGTTTAATTGACAGTGCTTGGAAATTAATTTTTGCAGGCTTTCTTTATATTTACGCAAACATTTTCTAATGGCAATTTAAGTTATTTCCAAGTTTAATTAATTATTAAATAAAACAATGTGTAACGTATTTCTAAAATTGTTTTAAAAGCTAATGAATTGGCTAAGGAATATAATAAATAAAAATTAAATTAATATCTTTATAAAATGCTTTTTTATTCCTGAATATTTGCTATGAGTTTGTACGCAGACTTTTCTGGCAAGTGTATTATCACTTGGATTGAGCTTCAACGATTAACAAAAAGATATTTTCGAAAATTTTGGCAGCAAAACGGCGTTCTCAGGGTATAGTGGGATATGCCCAGTAATGAACTTAAGATTTGTATTATCTGCTTTTTGTCTGGCACAGTCGACACAATTTCTGGCGGCTTCTACAATATTTTTATCTATGTTCTTTCAATAGATGAACGGTCTAGCTATTGTCTTCAGTTTTTCCATACCCAAATGTCCATTGTGCAGTTCTTCCAGAACATTTTTCTGATATTTCTTTGTAATGAAAACTCGTCGTCCATACAAAACACAACCATCCTCAATAGCTTTCTCTTACAGTTTTTAAAAGTGGACCCAATTCTTTATCTTTACCTGTCGGTAGGTATGTAGGGTTTAATACAAGCATTTATAATTTCATTAACTTTTTAATGCAAATATCTTACAAAATGCTTTTACATATAATGCACCTCTCTAGTAATAGTAAATATTCATCCAACACCCACAGCCACGTACTTCAACTATATTGATTTAGTAAGAAATATAACAATTTTGACAAAATGAATTTTTGTAATGATCATATGTCTCTAGGTTTTATAAAACTAAAACTTCAGAAATCTGAAAAACACTCAAGTTAATAAAAAGGTAACATACACAATTTGGTAATGGAATGTTTAAGGTTACTTTACTCAGTTTTAATTGCAACTATTCGAACCATTCCGTTCGTACCTTTATGAACTTCTAATACTCTAGCTAAAATCCACTTAGCTGTAGGTATACTTTTGTCCCTGAGGAGTACCAGTTCTCCTTTGAAGATGTTGGGTTTTAGACTAGCTCGGTTGGGTCTAGATTGTAGTCCGGTGCGTGCAGTATAATCGTCAGGATCATTGGTAAGAGGGTAAAGTGATAAGGAAGTTGAGGTGGCTTCGACCTAGCTAAGTATAGTTGATTTTTCTTCATATTTTAATATTACTTTCGCCAGGGTATGCTTCAAATTAAACTTGGTGGATTTCAATCTTGCTTCCCAGAGACCACAATACAAAGTGGGGGGGGAGGAAGGATGAATAAAGTGCTCATGGAAATTGATCTATTGCATCACCCAGTCTAAAGTCTTTTTGGAGTGGATTTGAAGTACCCTTAAAGTTGGTTCCTTGATCACTGTAGATATGGGAACATAATCCGCGTCTAGAAGTGAAACGATGTAAAGCAACTAGGAAAGCTTAGGTAGTCATATCTGATACGATCTCTAAATGAATTGTCCTCATGGCGAAGCAAATGAATAGAATCCCGTCACCTTTATAGATTGTCGTTTTACGTTTTGTCTCGGATTTCAATTCTATTGGTCCGAAATAATCAATGCAACTGTGGGTAATTGGTAGATAAATACAGGGTGTCCATAATTAAACGAACCTATTTCAAAGTTGTATACAGGCGAAATTTTGTGCAAGGGATGGGAATTTGTTGGAGCAAAAACAATTAGTTCAGAATTTTGCCAACAGAGGGCCTTTTTAGTGAATTACACATTTAGAATACATTTACGATGGTTTACAACGAAACATGTTCCACATGACGGTTATCATTTTCAGTTACCGTCTCGTAAGATAGCATGTTTCACAGTTGACCGCAGTGTGTTCTGGGAAATGCTAAGAACATGTCGTAAAATGCTGTTTTTAAACTCTGGTACAGTTCTTGGATTATCACGAGTTGCCAGATGGTTCAAATGCTCCCAAGTCAAAAGTCGCATGTATTGCAGTAGGGATTATCGTCTTGGTTAAATAATTTTACCAACAAAGTTGGATCTGGTAAACGTAACGACATTCTGATTAGCAATAGCAAGCACATTAAAAGCAAATTCTCCGCGAAAGTTTCTCGGTTTTATAAAAGATCTACGTGACGTCGATAAACATTTATTTGCATTTTTGTTGAAATCTTTATTGTAAGGTTTCATAGTTCATTATTTCTCAGTTTGGATTAACGTTGCAGCATTAGGCTATTGGTGGCAAGGTCTAAACCAAGGGACAAATCTATGTATATCCAAGTAACTCTGGCGGTAAAATATTGAAATTATTTTTTTTACTTAAACAAATTATCCTTTCGTTATGTACTCCAACTTTCTGAACAATAGTTTCGTCTGTAGATAACTTTATAATAGGGTCGTTTAATTATGGACACCCTGTTTGGATACCCTGTATCTATATATTTAAAACAATTCTTTACAGAGTCCGCCAGCCGCAACCACTCGACCGATTTTGACAATTTTTGTGCGTTATTGGAAAGGGTACAATGGAGACCTGCCGGTGCCTCACCCTTTTGTTTGCAAGTCGCCAGTCTGAATTTCCTATGAAGTTTGCTCTCCCCTTTAGAGCGGGCAGTGTCCACTAAAGAAGAATGATTTATCGTCCCTCAATCCACCTGGTGTCAAGAGTTGCATTCTGTCCGACATTCCAGAATGCGATCTCACTAAAAACTTGACACCTCAGGGGCACATCTTATTTAGGTGTGACGGGCTTCACAACCCCGAGGTACCCTAGTGTCTATTTCTCCTTCCGTTTTCTTCTCCCCTTGAGTTTTTGCCTTTTCATTCCTTTCCTCGAGGGTAGGCGAGGTAGCTCACCCTGAGAAGCTGCCGCCTCTCTATTTGCTTGGTGCTTCTCATGGACAGCAAATTACCCCCACGTATTGGCCGTGCGTGGCGACCCTTTAGACGAGTGGTGCACTGTTGGTCCCCGGTGTATCGATTCGGCTTGGTATCCTAATCGTCTGGTTAGTCTGCTAGGGATCAAGCGAAAAGGTCATTCTCTGGGTATTGGCCTTAAGGCTCTTCAACGTTCCTGGAGATGACTCTCAGCGTATAGGTTCTGGCTAGCACCAAGGCAAGTGCCGAGGCTGAGATTTTTCAGAGCCGGCAACTACCTTCCCTTATTGGGCTTCGTGGTGGGCGGTGCCGTCGGGACCCGAATCACTTTTCAAACTTTGCATGGGTCCTCTCAAGCAACCTCCCTTAAGTGGGCATTCTGTAAATCACTTCCACACATTCTGTATCATAAAACGCGTCAGTGAACAAAATGAAATTTTTTTAAATGTTTCTCCTTTTGTTGTTGAGAAAGCCATTACTGGCAGTGTTGGTACTGTCACATCAAGAAAACTTATGCGGTCAAGTGACTTGCTTGTTGAGGTTACTTCTCGCATGCAAGCACAACAAATTTTGAAATTAAATTCCCTTGCAACCATAGCAATTTCTGTACACCCGCATGTAACCCTCAACAATTCAAAAGGTGTCATTACATGCGGTAGGCTTTTAAACCTCTCAAATGAGGAAATAACACAAGAATTAGGCTGTCAGGGAGTGAAAGATGTTCGACGCATAAACATCCGTCGCGATGGTGAGCTTCTGCCGACAAAACATTTCATTTCGACTTTCAACACGCCTCGATTGCCGGAATACATAAAGGCTGGATAAGTTCGATGTTCCGTAATACCTTACATTCCCAATTCATTAAGGTGCTTCAAATGCCAGCGTTTTGGCCACTCCAAAACAAACTGCCGCGGGATACTTATTTGCGCCCGTTGTGCAGTGGCTGGTCACGAGAGCACCGATTGCACTGCCGTTGAAAAATGCGTTAATTGTCAAGGCAAGCACACTTCTTTCTCTCGTTCCTGTCCTAAATGGACAGTAGAGAAAGAAATTGTTGCTACAAAGTTTAAAAATAACATGTCATTCCCTGAAGCTCGACGAATAGTTAAAGCACAGTCACCACCCGATGGTAAGAGCTACGCTTCGGTCGTCGACAAAAGCCATCCCGTCTATCAGACCACTCACTGTCCTCATTGCAACCATGCAGTAACAATGTCCAATCCAGTCCCTTCTACTTCAAAGTCTGCTGACCCTATAGCAATAGCATCTTCATCTGGCACTAAAAATAAAAATATCTTGGCTAAATCCAGCTCTCAAACCTCAGCAGTTCCACCAGATTCACAAGACTCATCCGGATTTATAATAGTAAATAGGAAGAAAAGCCTAAAATTTCTTCTAAAAGTCCATCGGCAAATAATAACCAAATCAAAGTCAACACTGCCACGAAATTCTGGAAAAAATCACCTCAGACGTCTGCTACAGAAACACCTAAAACTAAAACTTTTAAAAACAAAACTGATAAAAACAAAATATCCGCTGAGGAATATTCTTCACTCGACTCAGAAGTCGAGTTGGCCGTTTTAGCAGAAACTGACTCTGACTTGACTGTCACCAGTGCTCCTGAGGTTTCTTGTACCAAATACTCAGAAAAACAGGGCAAGATCAAAATCTGAGAAGTCACAGAAGCTTAAACAAGCGAAAAGTGGGCTTACTTAGAAGGATCTCCCTGCAAAATTTAAAAAAATCTGCTCACCAGAATTCCGTCGCTTTGAGACTCGCGGATCGGGGCATAGTCCACAAGGACTTGCTTTCTATTTTTGGTGGTGTTCTCCAAGTCCCTGATCTCAAACTTCATCCATCCGATGAGGATGAATATTTGCAGATGAACTGTGATGAGTCGGAAACTCCCCTTGTGTTCCTACTTCTAATCCTCCAACACTTCTTTAATGGGTACTTTCTTTCATGGAACTGTCGCGGCATTCGGTCCAAACTACAGGACCTAAAAGGTTTAATTAACATTTTTAATCCTGTTTGCATTGGACTGCAAAAAACCTTCTTGTCGCCCAATATCCCTCTTAAACCGCGTGGCTATAACAGTGTTCGGAAGGTTACAGCCACTGGAAGTAATCACTCGGATGGTGTTTGTATCCTTAACCTTACCTCTAACCTATTTCCTAGCACACCTCTCAATTTACACACTTCTTTGCAGGCTGTGGCTGTACAAATTCATGTCCGAACTTTAGTTACAGTCTTCTGTGTTTATTTGCCACCTCACGATATCATTAATCGACAGGACCTCGACACCTTAGTGGACCAGCTTCCTACACCATTTATTTTGTTGGGCGATTTCAACGGATATAGTACTTTGTGGGGTTCGGATGTTACAAACTCTCGTGGGCGACAGATAGAACGGTTAATTTCCAATAACTGTCTATGTCTGCTGAATAATGGTGAGAAAACGTACTTCCACGAACCCACACGCACCTTCCATAGTCTCGATCTGGCCATTTGTTCTCCTACACTTCTGCCGTTGCTGCATTTCACCGTCGGGAGTGATATCTGTAACAGTGATCACTTTCCCATAATAGTCTCCTATGCTGATAGTGGTGGTGCTGTTCAATATCCTCCACGATATATATTCCAGCAGGCAGACTGGGGTAATTTCATACAACTGGCAGATATCACTGAGTCTATGGTCAGTACTGCAGACATTACGGAAACAGTACAAAATGTCGTAGATTGTTTAATAAATGCTGCAATCAATACCATTCCTAAAAGTTCCCCACGGTTAAGGAAATTCCGTAGACCGTGGTGGAATGAAGCTTGTCGTGACAGTCGCAGGGAAGAAAAGAAACTGTGAAACATTTTTAGGAGGTATCCGACGACAGAAAATCATGTCGCTTTTAAGCGTGCCAAAGCCCTTGCTCGTCGAATACGCCGTCGTAGTCGGGGGGAATCTTGGATTAATTTTGTTTCGTGAATCACATCCTTTACTTCTAGTAAACAATTGTGGAAAAATGTCTAGGCTGCTAATGGAATATATCGTGAATTTTCATTTCCTGTTTTAAATACAGGAAATGTGACTCATTCCGCTCCATTAGACATAGCCAATACTCTCGGGCAAGCATTTGCAGAAGTCTCCGCAACTGCTTCTTATAGCCCTGATATTGTGACGATTAAGAATCGCGCGGAGCGAACGCCTTTGCGTTTTACTGCCCGCAGTACCCCCCCTCAGGGGCACATCTTCTTTAGGTGTGACGGGATTCACGACCCCGAGGTACCCTAGTGTCTGCTCTCCTTTCGAGTTATGCCTCCTTTTTGAGTTGAAGCTTTTTTCTTCCTTCCCTCGAGGGTAGGCGAGGGAGCTCTCCATGAGAAGCAGTTGCCGCTCTGTTTGCTTCATGCTTCTCATGGACAGCAAATTACCCCCACGTGTTGGCCGTGCGTGGCGACCCATTAGATGGGTGGTACATTTTGGTCCCTGGTGTATCAATCGGCTGGTATTCCAGCCATTTGGTTGGTCTGCTCAAGGGGATCAAGCGAAGGGGTCACTCCTTGGGCTTGGCGTTAAGGGTGGTCACTGTCCCCGGGGGTGACCCTGAGCGTATAGGTTCCGGCTAGCACTATGGCAAGCGCCGAGGCTGGAGGTGTCCAGAGCCGGTGGCTGCCATCCCTTGTTGGGCTCCATGGTGGGCGGTTCCGTCGGGCCTGAACCCCTTACGATATCGTATGGGCAAAAGTAAACCTGGTCCCTTCAGTGGGCGTCGTATTGTTCCAAATAAAATTCATGAGCAACATTTTGATACATTTTTTATGGTCAAACGTACTTCAACACAAAAAGAAACTTTTCACAATGTATCTCCATTTTTAGTACACAAAGCATTCACCGAAACACTTGGAGAAGTACCATCAATTCGTAAACTTCGCTCTGGCGATTTGCTAGTAGAGGTTTCGAATCGTAAGCAATCTCAACAAATATTGAAATTAAAGGCACTTGCTACCATCCCTATAACCGTCAGTGCTCATGCAACACTTAATTCTTCCAAAGGGGTTATAACCTGCGGAGAGCTGTTTCATGATTCAGTTGAACATATAGCAGAGGAACTTAAAAGTCAAGGAGTTACAAATGTTCGTCGTATTCAAATTCGCCGTGATGGACAACTCCTTGACACCAAGCATCTGGTCTTAACCTTTCACTATCCTAAGTTACCTGAAATTATTATGGCGGGTTACATAAGGTTACATGTTAGACCCTATATACCCAACCCTCTCCGATGCTTCCAATGTCAGAAATATGGACATTCTAAAGATGCATGTCGTGGGACGCTTACTTGCGCCCGTTGCGCTCAGGCTGATCATGAGAGTTCTCACTGCACAGCACCTGAAAAGTGCGTCAACTGTAGAGGATCTCACACTTCATTTTCTCGTTCGTGTCCGGCTTGGATAACTGAAAAAGAGGTGGTTGCCGTTAAAGTGAAAGAACAGGTCTCGTATCCTGAAGCTCGACGAATCGTCAAAGCTCGGACTCCAACACCTGGTACTAGCTTTGCATCTGCGGTTAAAAAAACATTGCATGCATCATCTATGCAAACCGAGCTGAAGAATTCTGATCTGGATTTGCTCCTCTCCAGTATTCGAAATAATCCAAATTTCATGAAACCACCCTTTGTCTCTCCCACAATCATAGATGCATCAAATGACTATGACAAGCTTCATAAAACTTTCGGAAGCGCCATGCCCTCAGTATCCAACATTCTTGTTTCACATGAACCACCCCAGAAGCTAACACCAATAACGCCTTCAATTAAAAACGCCGCTAAAACCATTAGCGCCTTAAAGACAGACAAAACATCTGCCCCTATAGCGTCTGTCAAAAAGAAAAACAAAAAGAAAAAGAACAGTGATAAATCATTAAAGAAATTGAAATCAATTGATGTAAAACATGTTCCTCCCTCACCTCAGAGTGATGATACTTTATCTTTAACCACTTCGGCTTCTGATATTTCGGACGTCGATATGGACACTCTCTCGTCTCAGAGAGTTTTAGAAAGGGATCTTGCTGCTAATGATTCACCTCGGAACTCTGATTTCCTTAAACCTCCCAATATTCAATGATTAATTTCGTCTCTTGGAATTGCCGCGGTTTCAGGTCAAAAATTGACGATATTAAATCTCTCATCAATGACTCCCGCCCAATTTGTATTGCTCTTCAAGAGACACTCTTGAAACCCACGATTGCTGCAAAAGTGCGTGGGTACAACTGTGTGCGAAAAGATGTCGATAATGGAATCTCTCCCCCGTCGGGTGGGGTTTGCATTCTGACATCTAATCTGTACCCTAGCGCTACTCTGCCTTTGCGCACTAATTTACAGGCCGTTGCTGTGCAGGTACACGCACAAACACTGATTACAGTTTGTTGTGTATATCTGCCCCCACATGCTAACATACGCCAAGAAGATCTTAATATTTTGGTGGATCAACTTCCGACACCTTTCCTCCTGCTTGGCGACTTGAATGGTCATAGCACTTTATGGGGAAATGATGACACCAATGCTCGTGGACGACAAATTGAACGACTAATTTCGGATTATTGTCTCTGTCTATTAAACAATGATGAGAAAACATATTTTCATGGGCCTTCTCGCACTTTTCACTCCCTGGACTTGGCTATTTGTTCACCATCGCTCATGCCACAGTTTACTTTCACAGTTGGGGATAATGTTCACAATAGTGATCATTTTCCTATTTTCGTCTCCCGTGCTGATGGAGTTAGTGTCGCAAATCGCTTACCTAAATACCTATTCCAGCGGGCAGATTGGAGTACATTTGCAAGACTATCTGTGATTACCGAGAATATGGTTGATACTGTCGCCATTGATGATGCTGTCCGAGATGTCACTGAAACAATTTTGGGTGCTGCTAATGCTGCAATTCCTCAAAGTTCTACTCGTACACACCGGCTACGAAAGCCTTGGTGGAATGAAGAATGTAGTGTTGCCTACAGGAGACAAAGGAAATTGTGGGGCATTTTTCGCCGACGTCCAACGACTGAAAATCTTATAGCGTTTAAAAAAGCCAGAGCCCTCGCACGCAAAGTTAGGCGACGTAGTCAGAGGGATTCTTGGG
>BGPR01009628.1:37839-56578 GCA_013235015.1 Araneus ventricosus
TCTTTATGCGTATCGTCTTTGGGTTTTAATAGGAGAATACCCTCTGGCTCTTTGCTAGTTAGGGTAGACGGGCCCTGTCTGATGTCTTTTGATTGCATGGCCACCTGAGCAAAGGACCTTGCCTCAACTCTACTCTTTTTCACCTCTGCTACTATCTCTTTGTCTATTGTTTCTAGTGACGATTTTATCTCCGGGCAAGCCGCCTGTTTAATTATTGTTGGCAAATCCTCTTTGAGTGTCTGGGTATTGGCCCTCTTAAGTTCTTCTAGTTTGGGAAGAATTTCTCCCAAGGTGTTTGTCAAATCATTATTTAGGTCAAGTCTGGCCCGGAGGGAAGCATTCTCCTTCTCCAGGGTCCAGACTTTTGCTTTTAATAGGGAGTATTCGGATTCAGCTAATGATATCTTAAGGTCGAAAAGGTCGGCATCCCTTCTCCTAATCTCGTAGCAAAGTTCCTGGAGGATGGGGAGGAGTTCCCTATAGTGTAATTTAACGAAGTTATTGCGCATTATCTTACCATAGGTAATACAGATGGGAATAAGGTGTGTGCCACTTACTGGCGTTACACCGGCAAAAGCTAATCTAGAATTTAGAATTTTGGCCGAGACCTGACAATAATCAGGGAGCTCTATCTCTCAATGTGCTGGGTGCTAGGCTGCTCTAGTCCGCTGCAAAGACGAAAAAAAAAAAAAAGAGAAAAAAAAAACTTTCTGCGGGAAACAAGCCAAAATAAAAAGCGGGTGATGAAATGGTCTGGGCGACCCCAGTCGCAGAACCTCCACCATCCGAAAGATCTGAAAACACTCACCTCCTCTGTCGATCCATCAGCTCCACCGGCGCACTCAACTTTATTAGATCTATTTAAACAAAAAGTTACAATGTTACAAGGCCTAGCCCATACAGAGGGCTCTGAGGCTGTGACAACAGAAGTTGGTTTTGTTACAGGCTTTAATTTTTCCCTTTACATTGGGTTACAAAGAAATGATGAATACAAACAAAATGGAATTAATGGTGTTAATACAAAGTTCATGCGTGAATAGCTTTTAAGTCCATTGGCTTGTTGTACAGTGTCTAGTGATGAGAACGACAGGAATATGATGATATATACAATGAACAGTGGGAGCTAGTCAAGTCTCCCGAATGTCTCTTTCGGGGAAGGGAGCTAGGAAACTTCTTCAAAGATGTCCTGCTGATGATTGTAGACAAAATTGAGGATGGACTTGGCCTCTTATTTTACGTTTGTCCTGTAAAATCTGTTGGATGGACATTCCTGGGCGGAGGAGGGATCTTTCGCTGGAGAGGAGCGGGCACCAGAACAGGAAATGTTGGATGTCATCATTTTGGTCTTCTCCACATCGGCAGTTGCAATCTCGGAGTTGGAAACGTTTTAGATAGTAAGGGCACAGACCGTGGTTTGTCACCATTTGGGATAGAAGATGGTTGTCTATGCATATCTTTGTTGATACCTTTGGGAGAATACCGAAGGTATATCTCCCTTTTGTGTCTGTTTTATTCCATCTATCCTGCCATTCTTTTAATAGCAGGTTCTTTACATGCAGTTTTGTGGTTCTCTCCGGAATCCCAAGGTGAATGTCAACCACTTGTCTGTCTGAAGCCTCCTTCGCTGCTTTATCTGCCATTTCGTTGCCAACTATGCCGAAATGGGCTTTTACCCAGTGAAGGGAAACGGATCCATCCATGAGATCTTGGATGTCCTCTACTAGGTTGTTGTTTGGCTTAAACTTCTGAAGCGCCTTCAGTGAGCTAAGACTGTCGGTGAAGAGGTGGCAGTGGGCTGATGGTCGCTGTGCCTTTTTCCAAAGTAGTGCCTGTTTGATGGCCGTTAGTTCTGCTTGGAACACCGAACAGTGATCATCCAGCCTGAACTGAAGGTCTCCAGAATGGATCGGATCAAATACGCTGAAGGCTGCTCCGACATGGCCATTTATCTTCGATCCGTCTGTAAAAATTCCCAGGGAGAAGTCCGGGCTGTTAAGGTCCCATGTGGCTGGGGAGATGGAGCCTGGGTGGCGCCAAGAGGGGGAGTATCTCTCAGCTTGTCCACTCTCTAGTTGGGCTCCAAGGAAGTTTGGGTTGGGCAGGCTGTGCTTTATTCTGTAAAGTGCCGTTTCCATTTCGCACACGAGATCAGCTGGTTCAACTCCGCTGATGATCTGGAGAGCCGCTGTTGATGTTGTTCGGAAAGCCCCCGTTACTGCTAACAAGATTTGTCTCTGGATGCTATTAATTTTCGTTGTTTGTTTGACTGTACCTGTCCACCACGCTGGGGCTGCATAGACTAGTATTCTCTCCAATGCTCTCTTATAAAGTAGCTTAAGTACTCTACCCGAGAGGCCTCTTCGAGTTCTGGCTATTGTTAGTCTGTTTAGGATCTTTAGTATTTTCTCCCCAACGTGTTGGATGTGGGGATTTCCGTTAAGGTAATCGTCCAGAACAACACCCAGAATTCTTAATTGCCTGGCTAATTTTATGGCCTTTCCATTAAATGAGCAGTACGGGGGATGCTTGTGCCTTCCGTTTTTACCGAATGGGATGAGCTGTGTTTTCTCGTGCGCGAATTGCACTTTTGCTGAGAGGCTCCATTCTTGAAGTTTGCTAAGAGACGATTCTGCGTACTTCTTTATATTTTGCTTGCCTGTTGCTTCAACAAATAGATAGATGTCATCCGCATACGCTAAGATGCGCACATCCTGCCCAAAGTCCAGATCTAGTGCGTCGTTAACTACTAGTAGCCAATAGAGCGGACCGGAGTTGGAACCCTGGGGACATCCAATCGAATAATCTCTTGAGGTGACTGTGTCTCCATACTTGAAGGATATGGACCTACCCTCCAGGAAGCTAGCAGCCAGCTTGAATAAGTTTCTCGGACAGCCTGACTTCTTAAGGTTGTGAAGCACTAGAGGCCACCATACCCTACTAAATGCGCTCTTAACATCAAGTGAGATAATTGCACTATGTTTTTTCTGTGCCCTAGCTGCCGCTATCCAGTCCTTTAGTTGGATGATGGCCTCTGTCGCGCTTCTGCCCGGCGTGAATCCAAACTGATTGGGACTGATTTTATTATGCTTCAGCAGGAAGTGAAAGAGTCTTTGCGTTGACAGCCTATCCAAGACTTTCCCCAATGCGTCTAGGAGGCAAATTGGCCTGAAGGCCGCTCGATCAGTGTCCTTCTTGTTATTTTTGTTAAATAGCACCAGGTCTGCCTTTTTCCATTTTTTGCCACCATCTCCGTTGAAAATTTTTCCAAGTTCTTGAACCACTCCATTATAGTTGGAAAAGCCTCCTCCGTGTAGTCACCCGCCTGCATTCCCTCTATCATAATTTTAAGATCGTTAGCATATTTATCGCTACTAGACGGCTGGGAGGAACCATCTCCTGTCTTAGCCCCCTTTTTAACCATAGTGAGAATCCTAAAATTGCCCTCCACAGGGCGGACACAATACACTTACACAATAAAAGATCAAAATGGACCAACAAGATAAAAGCAAACACATTCACACACAAATTCAAAGCACACGAAAGTATTAAAATTCAATCAGAAGCACATAAAAATATTAAAATTCAATTAAAATACCAGAACGAGGCCACTCTGCAGATTCCAAGGACCACGCCAACCAGGCGTCCACACCACACTTGAAACAAAGCACCGGAAAGTCAAAGTTCACTCGGAACACTGCACCAAAGGGCACCAGGGCACCACAATGTTGAAAAAGTCATCAGCACACACACTATTCAAAAAAAGTTATTGTTGACGATGTTGCACAAAAGTTCCCCGATGTTGCAGCAGATGTTGCAGAAAGTTCAAAGCAGACACTAGATCGGTTTAACCAACCGGAAAGCTCCAAGGATCCACGTGACACCAAGGGGCGTGATTACCGAGGTAGAGAAAACACGGAACAGCTGATGGTGGGCGTTTCCGTCACTCACGCAGGAATGGCTTCAGCTGCGATGTTTCACTCGAACATTAGATAAAAATAGGCATAAAAACCCTCCAAATGGGCCAAATGATTTCAAATTTCGCACGTGGGTAGACAATATGTCCTACTATCCCGGTGCAGAATATGAAGTCGATATGATTAAAAATTCATTATCAAAAACACTGGCAAAGTTTCGACCACTTTTCCAAGTCCCACAACTCCCAAAATAGTGGGCCAAATTCACAAAAAATTTGCCCGGACTACTTGGGGGACCTTGGAGAACAAGAATGTAGCAAAAAATTTCATTAAAATCGTGTAATTACAAGTAAAATTAGATAAAAACACGGAGCTCACCAAAACACAACCTCGCATTCGCTTGGCGACTTGGCGATCCGGCGATTGGAAAATAAATACCCACGCCGGCACCGCCCACCCAAGGGGTTTAGGGCCAAAGGAACCGGCGGGGAAAAGGGACCCCCAAGCACGCCGAAGGAACAGCGCGCCCCAGCCCCACGGGCAGGATTTATTAAAAACCAAATAAAAGTTTACAGGCGTTGCCCCATTACAAGGGCAGTGATTAAAACATAAAATTAAAAGCAGATCTTCGCCAACAGGCGGAACAACACAAATCTTGGTGAACAAAGCACAGGGGCTCTCAGACATACTGTACCCATGAACAAAGGTAGTTATTATTACATCTAGTATTTTCTTATGAATAAGGCAAAATGGCTCTTAAACAAACTGTGCCCCTGAACATAGGCAGTATTTAAAACAATCAGTGAAAATTAATAAAAACACAAAGTCGAACAATACAGACTCAGCCCCTTAACATAGGCAGACATTAAATACAAAAATACAAAAAGGGAGAAACACACACAACACTCACACAAACAACACACAAACAGTTAAAATATTTAGGTAAAAATTTAAAAGCCACCATGGGAAAGCCCGGGATCTGGAAAGTGACCATGAACTAGTGACAAACAAAAGAAACCAAAAAGATTCAATGCAGCATAAAACAGCAATGGAACCAATAAAAACCATGATAAAATCGAATAAAATCATTAAAATTCTATGATGCAGATCTAAGAGATTCCAAGAATCAATCTCTCTCCCTCTGTCCTGTGCTCTGATCCGAAAACAAATTCACAAGATCCTGTGTTCTAAATTTTTGGTCCCGTGTTCCGATCGGATTAAAAATATTCAAAGTTGGATAGTCCTGTGCTTTAAAAATTCTAAGTCCCGTGCTCCGATCGATTAAAAATGTTAAAAGTTCATAGTCCCGTGTTCTAAAAAGTCTCCCAGTCCCGTGTTCCGGCCACGGACCAGTCCCATGTTCTACCCCAGAACACACGCACTCAGTGCCTGCGTCTGGAAGTTTTCGGACTGTCCGTAGCCCTATATGAGGAGCAGTGTGTGGCTGATGACACTATCGAGAAAAGCATTACAGTATTTAGAGTGTTTAAGGTGGACAATAAAAGAGATAAGAACATATATTTGGTAAAATTCCACTAACACTCTCCAAAAGAACAATCATAAAAAACAGCCACCACTGAAGGGGCGAAAGACATTAAAAACAAGAACAATCATATTAAAGCAGAGGACTGCAATAAAAGAGCAAAAATGAATTATCTCTATATGCTCCGACACTACTCCCGAAGAAAAATTTCTTTTTAATTGTTGGAAAGATATCAATGTTGTTAAACTGCACTGAGGGACCATTTAGTGTATGTTTACCACAATTCCATCCAGGGTGCCACTAACCTGGAATGGAAGGGCCGGTGGTTGGTGGAAGAGCCCTAACGCGAGGTGTTGAGCCGGAGGTGGTTGGCAGAGCTCAACACAGCAGCAAGGAGGGGTGGTCGTGGGTGGCCCTTGCTGCAAGCGCGCCGACGGCGAGTGGGTGAGGGTGGTGAGGACACTCGCACGCGACGCGCAAACCTTAGGTTAAGTTAGTTAGGTTAGTTAGCTCTTTAGTAAGGGGCCCCCAGTGCATTCCATGTGTGTCGTTGCAGGTTTCCGTCAGATAACGCACCCAGGACCTAAGTCAGGGGACGATCTAGTGGGTCAAGGACATCCGGATCCGGAGAACCGGTGTAGTATCACTTACGTATTTTACTACTGTTGTTTATTTAGCAAATTCTAACATCTTTCTTTTACAGGTGCATCGGAAGGACCAAGACTCAAGACCCGGACGACAGATCAAGGTGACAACAGATCAAGGTGGTAACAGGGCCCTTTTTTATATTTTGTACACAGACCACACACAAACCCAAAACTACACTTCGCCATTAACCCAACCCATCCCGACCATGGCCAGGAGGGTCGGTCGGGGTGTGTATTTTTTTTAAAATTTTCTCAGTCCTGTGTCCGAATTTTAATTTCCAGGTTGACTCCCGGTCCCGCAATGTGTCCGTTGAAAGGAGAAACCTCAAAGTCTCATAAACCATTCGCAAATGGGATTCCATAATCCAGCCAATAAAACGTACACTCCGACTTCCAAACATGAGATGTTAAAGGCAAAGAGTCGAGTCTATGATATGGATCCAGATCCCAAGGCTCCACTTGGCAAAGATAAAATTATGATGATTAAAATATCATATAACAAAAACATCACAAGACAAAGACAAACACACACACACACACACAAGTAAAACTAGAATTTGAAACTGAATAATAAAATATTGAAAAGTCACCAGATAAAAGCCAAAAGACGCCAGGAAACGAGGAGGCGCAGCAGCGCAGGTGCTAAAGAGTTAATCAATCCTAAATCTCACAGTAGAGTAAAAACCGTCAGAGTAAAATCCACAACACAACATCACCCCAAAAACTTTTTCTTTAAAAACTACATTTTAAAACCTTAAAAACCTATATGTAAGAGCCAATCCAAGAGGCCGGCCTATCAACCACTGGGTACGCATAACTCGACACACCACTGATTTCGAGGGGGGTGCCCACGAGGGAGATGGTACTAGGGAGCATCAATAGACAGCTAAAAATTGGACCGACTAATAAAAATTTACTAAAAAAATATTAAAAGAATTAAAAGTACGGAGTGCAGATGGGAGAGCGGAGTCATTAAAAATATTGATCAATAAAATACGTGAATAAAACCGTTAAAAGTGTAATAAAATTTAACCAATATGTAAAACCTATAATAACACAGATATGGAATAAAAGAGTCTAAAAAAGTAAAAGAAAATATCTCTCAATGTCAAGGCAATAAAAAAATTTTTAAAAACCAATGTGTTATGTAACAATGATGAATGATGAATCATGGAGTGATTTGTAAAAGAAAACACAATAGGCAACCGTTCAAGGAAATGATGGAGCGACCTTCACGCCCTGGGTGGCCCTACCAGGAGTTAAACTCCCGACGTACTTCGCCCGCTCCATTCGAAGATCTTCCTCCCACCAAAACACTACTTCACACTGTAAGAGTGATTAAGAGAAGCAATTAAAATAGATGTAAAGTAAAAACCAACTCAATGTGGCTGATGAATTATGAAAAATGTTTAAAATGGCAATTTCAATAAAAGTTGTTGAGTCTTAAAAGTCCCCAGGTGAACTCAGCGAATTGCAAATCTCCAAGCTGGTCCCGAACGATTTCATCAACTTCCCGATAGCCTGTTTATTTCTGATCAGATTTTCAAACCATGCTTTTTTGTGGGCGTCTGCGGGTTTCAGCAAGTGAGAATCCTTGGTGAGCGAGCAGTGAAAGGTGTAATGGTCTGCATCGCCCACCAGTCCGCAGACGCAGAGAGGGGATTCAAGTTTTTTAAAACGATGAAGATATGACGGAAAAGGACCATGCCCACTCAAAAAATATATTAAAAACTTGTTTTGGATTAAAAATTTGGGGCTAACCGATGTAATGTAGTCCCTTACTCTGGTTCCCGAGGCCGAGTCATAACTATTCCAATATGTTACCCAGCTATTTAGAATATATGATTTAATTTTCCTATTGAGATATGAACGAGGAGCTGGAATAACCAGCTCCTCACCTGTATCAATGGCCTGTTTTGCTTGGAGGTCGGCCCACTCGTTTCCCGGGACGCCCACATGGGCTTTAACCCAGGAAAGACCGACCTTATCTTTATATGGATGAATTGTCTGTTTTGCTGAATTTACAAATCGTGATCTGGAATGAGCGCTTTTGAGGGCCATAATGGATGAGAGACTATCAGTGTGGATGTTTATGGTGTAATTATTTTCGACGGCCCAAGAAACAGCATGTTTTATGGCCGCCAATTCGGCTTGAAATACAGAGTTGTAGTTTGCAAGTTTGAACAGGAAATTATCGATGTTTTGCTCATTTTTGAAGGTACACACGGCGAGTCCCGTCTTTTCCTCCATTCTTGACCCGTCCGTGTATACCTCGAAATCTGGATTACCTATATTTTCTGGTGGAGCTATAAACTTATGGTCAGATTGTAAGGTTTTAATATTGATATTGTAATCGAGTTCAACTGCATCTATGATTTCATTGTATTTGTCGGAGCGCATCACCCAGATCTGAAACTTTTTGAACTCGGCCTCGGCGGTTATGTGCAAAGGTGGAATGCCAGTTAGAACGTTAAGGACGTTTGTGGATGTAGTGCGGTAGCCCCTTGTAAATTTGATTAAAAACACACGTTGTATGGAGTGTAGACGATTCGCTTGTGTTTTGGTTAGGGCCCCGCCCCAGACACTTGCGCCATAGAGCAGGGCCTTTTCAATAGTTGTCAAGTACCAAGTCTTTATTAGATTCTTGTCTACACTCCAGTCCGTCTTGATTATTCTATTAAAATCAGAAGTCAGAGTTAAAACCTTATCGTGCAATGAATTGATGTGGGTGGTCCAGGATAATTTTTGATCGATGTGAATCCCCAAAATTTTAAGGCTATCGGAAATCCTAATTGAGGTGTTATTGATTTTAAAAGTAGGTTTTCTGTTCAGGACCGTAGAGTTGCGCTTGGAGAATTTCTGAGAGGCAATACTTCTAAAAACCACGGCCTGGCACTTGTGAACCGATAATGATAGTTTGAGGAGGTCTAGATCGTTTGAGATTTTAGTCAATGCTACATTCGTATTCTTTTCCAGGTCTCTAGCTGTTCGTCCTCCTATTATTAGTGCCAGGTCGTCTGCAAAAGCCTGAATAAAAAAATCGTTGTTATTATTTAAAACCAAGTTTATATATACGTTCCATAAAATTGGAGCAATCACTGAGCCCTGGGGACAACCTCTAAAATATTGTCTGGAAGTGCTAAAAATTTCATTCACGTAAAAGACTCGTCTATCGGTAAGGTAAAAATATAAGAAATTCATAAAAAATCTGGGTAGTCCAAGATCAGTTAAAATTTTAAAAAGTACCGGCCAGTTCATATTGTCGAAGGCCGATTTGATATCGAGGGAGACGAGGGCAAGATGTTCTGTTAAGTTTCTGGTCTTTATGGTCTCCACTATATTGGTAATGGCTAGATCGCAGCTTTTGCCCTCCAAAAAGCCATATTGATTAGGATGTATAATTCCATTGCGATCTAGCCAGCTATTAAATTTGATTGCGAAGAGCCTTTCGACAATTTTTCCAAGTGTTGGTAAAAGACATACCGGCCGGTACGAGGAGCACAGGCCAGGATCTTTCCCGTCTTTCAACAGAAAAAAGATCCTGGCGTTCCTTAAACAGAGTGGAAAATAATTTAAGTTAAAAATACGATTAAAAAAGTCAAGCATGAATAATTTGTCAATGTTAAATACCGCTCTCCACATTCGATAATCAATTTTGTCCAAACCGGGTGCCTTACCTCCTTTCAGATTCCCAAATACGAGTTCGAGGTCTTCTAGTATTAAAAGATCAGCTGGGCCGACTTCCGGGGAATAAGTTAAGCTTTCCCCGGGGGATTGGCCTGGGAAAAAATCATTCATAATGTGGTCTATTTTGTCTTTAATCGTCAAATTCGGGTTGTTGTCCGGGTTCACTGCGATTTCATTATTTGATCCAAATTTGTTAAAAACGATTTTAAAAAGTGTCCCGAACCGCTCATTATAGTTTCGACAATAGACCTCCCAGGCCTTCCTTTTAGTGGATAATAACAGTTTTTTGTATTCGGCCCTAGCTTTTCGATAGGCTACCCCGGCTGTTTGGACTGCGTCAACACTGCTATTACTGGCTTTTGAACGAAGATAAAGTTTAAAAAGTTTGCTCACTTTATTACGAGTTTGACGGAGGCCCTCATTCCAGAAGCTGAATCGTTGTGCACACTTTTTGGGTTTTTTCTTCATAGTTTTGAATGCTGTCTTTTGAACAGTTTCCACCAATTCCTTGGTGAAGGCGTTTAAGTATAAGTTATTTTTTGCTTTACTAAGACTATGTTTGAGGCGTGGAAGGTGTTTTTTAAATTGATTGATAAATTTACTTAAACCATGTTTTGACTTGAAGAAAAAATCAGCTTCCGGAATACTTTCGGTGGTAACTTGGAAATAAATATATTTATGGTCGCTGTGCGATTCAACATCCAGGACCCCCCAATTTTTAATAAAGTTGCTGATAGAAGTACTGACGATCGTCAGATCGGGGAACCCCGAATTGATAGGATTTATGAAAGTTGGTCCATAGCTACTGATGTTACTGACTAGTAAAGAATTTGAGGTCAAAAACTCCGACAGTTTGCGCCCTCGGTAGTTGTCTGAGCTATAGCCCCAGCTGCAGGATTTGCAGTTAAAATCACCAACTAGAATGTTAAAACTGTTTGAGAAGTTAAAATTACAAAATCCCTCTAAAATCAAATCGATGTCTTCATGAGGTGGAAAATAGCAGTTAAAAAAGTTCAGGATAAAATCATCAAAATGGATCTCAATCACCACCGAATTGGTGGTGCTGAATTTAAAAAATGTATTAAAACTCTTATTTAAAATGTACGTGATAGCATTACTGCTCTCCGATTTAAAAATCCTGCAGCCAAAGTCAGTCTTGGGGGGTTCCCCTTTATAAAGATATGGGTCCTGGATTGCAAGAAAGTCGAGTTTTAAGTCACGAGCGACCACGAAGGCCCCCGTGTGAGCTGCCATGCAGTGGTTGACATTAATCTGAACACCCCTAAAAGAATTAAAATCCATAGTCGGTCCTGCGAATAACTATTTCTTTTTGTCTAATGAGAGAGGGACAATTACGGTCGAGGCATCCATGATCCGTTTTATAGTTCGCTCTCATTTTCCTATTGGCCTCTCTACAATTTAAACAGTTACTCCCTTTGCACCGGTGGTTTTCTCCCCTAGTCTCTCCACATTTATCGCAAAGTTGTTTATTCTTTGGGTCACACCCCCTCGTGGTGTGTCCGAAGGCAAAACAGATCTTACAGTGCTTAATAGAGATAAACTCAGAAAGTCTAAATCTAGAGAATTTAAAGTATAAACCCTCTTTGTTCTTAAAGTCCTCATACTTTTTCGGGTTTATAGACATCACCCAGTGGTTAGTCCTTTGATCCCTGGCTGGTATACTGAAATCAAGTTTAAAATGGGGCTTGTTATTCCCATCAGCCAGGGTGATGTTTTTTGCTAGTAGGCCGGCTCTAAGTGTACCCTCGTCCACTTCCTTTGGCACACCATACATAATAAACTGGGGTGATCTCCTGTTAGGAGTAACTAGTTCAAACTTTTCCATTGTCTCATTGTCTCCATGTTCTAGTAGGGTTTCTTTGATTGCCATTATGTCATCTGGGGAGGCTGCAATAAGCTTGACCCCCCCACCGAAAATTCTAGTAATCCCTCTTAGCCTAGCCTCTGGACTGTGAGTCTCCAGGATGTCAACGACAATTTTTCTGTTTGCTTCAAAATCATTATGGGTATCATCTTTGGGCTTTAAGAGAAGTATACCCTCTGGCTCTTTATTAGTTAGAACAGACGGGCCCTGTCTTAAATCTTTTGATTGTAGTGCCACTTGGGCAAAGGACCTCGCTTCAACCCTACTTTTCTTAACTTCCGCCACTATTTCCTTGTTAATTGTTTCTATTGATGACTTAATTTCCGGGCAAGCCGCCTGTTTTATTATTGATGGTAAATCCTCTTTAAGTGTTTGGCTATTAGCCTTCTTGAGTTCTTCCAGTTTGGGGAGGATCTCTCCCAAAGTGTTGGTCAGATCGTTATTTAAGTCAAGTCTGGCCCGGAGGGAAGCATTCTCCTTCTCCAAGGTCCAGACTTTTGCTTTTAACAAGGAGAAGTCGGATTCGGCCAATGATAATTTAAGATCGAAGAGGTCGGCATCCCTTCTCCTGATCTCAAAACAGAGCTCTTGGAGAATGGGAAGTAGTTCTCTATAATGGAGCTTGACAAAATTGTTACGCATTACTTTACCATAAGTGAGGCCACTATCAACCATCTCCGTTGAAAACTTCTCCAAGTTCTTAAACCATTCTTTAATTGTTGGGTAAGCCTCCTCCGTGTAATCCCCTGGCTGCATACCTTCAATCATAATCTTTAGATCGTTGGCATATTTTTCGCTATTTGACGCCTGAGAGGAGCTCTCTCCCGTCTTAGTTCCCTTTTTGACCATGATATAAATCCTAAAAATGCCCACCCCAGGGCGAACACAACACACTTACACAATAAAAAGTCAAAATGGACCAATGGAATAAAAGCAAACTCATTCACACACAAATCTAAAACACACAGATATATTAAAAATCAATTAAAAGCACATAAAAACACTTAAATTCAATAAAAATATCAGGACAAGGCCAACCTGCAAAATCCAGAAACCGCGCCCACCAGGCGCCCGCACCACCCTCGAAGCAAAAATCCAGAAAGTCAAAGTTCACACTAATCGCTGCACAAGGAGCACCGGAGCACCACAATCATCGAAAGAGTACTCAGTTCACACTGTTCGAGAAAATTGTTATTATCAATGTTGTTGACGATGTTGCACCACAAGTCACCGATGTTGCAGCAGATGTTACAGTTAATTCAGTGCAGGCACTGAGTTGAATCAACCATCCGGAAAGCTCCGAGAAACCACGTGGCCCCAAGGGCGTGATCACTGAGGAAGTAAGAGCACGGAACAGCTGATGGTAGGCGTTTTCCGTCTCTTGGGCAGGAATGGTTGCAACCACGATGTTTCACACGAACATTCACTAAAATTGGGCACAGAAATCCTCCAAGTGGGTCAAAAAGCTCCAAATTTTACACATGAGTAGATAAGATGGTCTATTATCCCGGTGCCAAATATCAATACAAAGCAATTAAAAGATCGATGTTAAAAGCACCAGCAAAGTTTCAGGCACTTTTCTAAGTCCTCTAACTCCCAAAATATCCGGTCAAATTCAATAAAAACTCGCCCGGACCAGCCGGGGGGCCTTGGACAATAAGAATACAGTAAAAAATTTGATTAAAATCAAGTAATTACAATTAAAAACAGATAAAAGCACAGAGCTCACCAAAACACGACCGCGCGCTCGCTTGGCGACTTGGCGATGGGCGATTGGAAAATGTAATTGATTCCATGAACGAGGAATTCCCAGTAAGCACGAGTCATCAGCTCGTGTTGATTACGTCCCTTCCCTTTGTCCACACTGCCCGTCGCTACTACCGATCGAATGATTTAGTGAGGTCTTCGGACTTGCGCTCGGATTGGCCTTCGTGGTCGAGCCGGTGTGCCGGAAAGAGGACAAAACTTGATCATTTAGAGGAAATAAAAGTCGTAACAAGGTTTTCGTAGGTGAATCTGCGAAAGGATCATTATCGGTTTATCATGGCTGATACACGAGGAATCGCCGTAAGGTGGTTCCTTGCCGCTGCTGGTTTCCACACGAGTTGGGAACGAAGTGCCAAAATTCGAATATATGACGCTAATTATGGGTGTGCCTATGATCCCCGGCCCCGACTTGGGCAAGAGAGGGGTTGCCTTGAAAGGGAGCTAGGCTTGAAGAGATGTGCTGATTAGCAAACCGCACCGTAGCGTCGCTTCCCTAGCGGAAGCATCTTGAACGCATTCTCGAACGCCCTGCGACCTTTCGGAAAGGATTGGCCAATAAAAATATACAACTCTGAGCAGTGGATCACTCGGCTCACGGGTCGATGAAGAACGCAGCCAGCTGCGAGATTTGGTGTGAATTGCAGGACACATTGAGCACTGATTTTCAGAACGCACATTGCGGCCTCGGGTCCTACCCGGGGCCTAGCCTGTCTGAGGGTCGGATGGAAACAAAACCTTGACGATTTGTTCAATAGATTCCCTTAAAGAGGTACAAGGCCTACCATCAACCTAGATACTCTCAATCACAAGGGGACTACTAACCTTATTCGCACTAATCTTGTAAGGAAATGCATACGCATTAAGGCTGGAGACCTCCTCACAGAACTCGGCCCAGCTTCTATCCCTTTTTGTCGAAAGAGTCCTGCGAAACTTTGCTCTGCAGATCTTGTAGGCCAATTTCTTTTCTGCCTTCACCACGGGATCCAGAGTGCGTGTGAATCGCCTCTTCAACGCACAGATTTTATTCCTAAGCATCTCGAGTTCTGAGTCCCACCATGGCACAGTCTTGGGTCTCTGCTTCGTACGCTTTAGGTAGGTCATGCACACATCTTGAATGGTGGCTGTCAATGCAAGCACGAACCTATCAAGATCTTCAGGGCTTACTGACCACTCTAATTGGTCAAGAAGCGTGGAATTAATGGCTGTGATCTTCTGCGCCACTTTCTTTAGTCTGAACTTGTTGAGGTTGAATCTCGGAACGCGCTCTGCTACGTTCTCTTGACCCAAGCTATATTCCAAATAGTTATGGTCACTAAGAGTGCCAGTACTCACTTGCCATGAATGAGCCGCAAAATCCACCGCAGCCGACCACCAACCTGAATACTTCCGATGACCAGGGGACGACGGACTTTATTCGCACAAATCTTATAAGGCAGCGCATATTCATTGAGGCTGGAGACCTCCTTGCAAAACTCGGACCAATTCTTGTCCCGCTTAATGGAGAGCGTCCTTCGGAATTTGGCACGACAAATCCTAAATTCCGCTTTCTTAATCGCTTTCACTGCAGGATCCAGTGCGCGATGGAATCGCCTCTTCAACGCACAAGTCTTATTTCTTAGCATCTCGAGCTCCGCATCCCACCATGGCACCGTTTTAGGACGTGGCTTCGTGAACTTGAGATAGGTCGCACACACCTCTTGAATGGTGGCCGTCAATGCAAGTATATGGCTCTTGAAGCAAAATTATATCATGTGGTCCGGTTCGGAAAGTTGGGATTTCCCCAGTTGCCGGCCGCGAGCGACACAAGTTAGCTTGAAGGAACCTCCAGCCGTAAGCTACCTTATTTCGTGTCTGGTCCATACTGGGTCATCAACACAAGGTGGTCGCGCACCCGAAGGTACGTGCCACATTTCTGATCTCGAACTGTGTGACTGGTGGGATTCCGAGCACCAGTTTTGGAATTGTATTCCGCACAGTTCCTGCACGTAGGACGCTTTGCCTTGCAGTCCTTCGGCAGATGTCGACCGGTGCACTTTGTGCAGTAGTCCGGCCCTGCAAGATCCGGACACTGCGATTTCATGTGACCGAATCTCTGACACTTAAAGCATCGAGTCGGTTCCAAGAATTCCCGGTACCTGAGGGAGCTGAAGCCGTGGTTCAGGCGCCCCTGCTTTGGGATTCCCTTGGAAACCTCCGGCGCCAACGCAAGGATCCAATCTTCGGTTCCATTCTTAGCCTTTCGGCCGAAACGGACCGAGATGTCTCCCTCCGGCAAGGTGTTACCCTTCCGGAGACGGCGGATCCACCTCTCCTCTTTATCCCGGGTCGCATATTTCCCGACCGGGACATTGTGAACAATAATATGAGGCACCCTACCCTTGGGTGCTCTCACGCTGACCTTGTCTGCGACAGCAGGACAGCCCTCCATCGCCTGACGCAGTGTCTCAGTCATCAGTTTAGTTTCTGTGACCAAAACTACGCCAGCGTCACGAATTGGCCGGGAAGCGACCATCTTAACAACAAGACCCCTCAGGGGCACCCCCTCAGGGGCACATCTTCTCTAGATGTGACGGGCTTCACGACCCCGAGGTACCCTAGTGTCTAATTCTCCTTCCGTTTTTTTCCTCCCCTTGCGTTTATTGCTTTTTTTCTTTCCCTCGAGGGTAGGCGAGGGAGCTCTCCATGAGAAGCTGTCGCCGCTCTGTTTGCTTCGTGCTTCTCATGGACAGCAATATACCCCCACGTGTTGGCCGTGCGTGGCGACCCTTTAGACGGGTGGTGCACTGTTGGTCCCCGGTGTATCAATTCGGCTGGTATCCTAACCGTCTGCTAGGGATCAAGCGAAAGGGTCATTCTCTGGGGCTTGGCGTTAAGGGTGGTCAACGTTCCTGGAGATGACTCTGAGCGTATAGGTCCTGGCTAGCACCAAGGCAAGTGCCGAGGCTGAGATTGTTCAGAGCCGGTAACTACCTTCCCTTGTTGGGCTCCGTGGTGGGCGGTGCCGTCGGGACCCGAATCACCTTTTAAACATTGCATGGGTCCTCTCAAGCAACCTCCCTTAAGTGGGCATTCTGTTAATCACTATGATACATATTTTATTTTAAAGCGCGTCAGTCAAAAAGAGGAAAATTTTTCAAATGTTTCTCCTTTCCTTGTTGAGATCCACAAAACTATTGCGTTCTGGTGACTTGCTTGTTGAGGTTGCTTCTCGCAAGCAAGCACAACAAATCCTTAAACTACATTCTCTATCTACAATACCCATTTCTGTACAGCCCCATTTAACCCTCAACACTTCGAAAGGTGTCATTACCTGTGGCAGACTTTTAAATCTTACAAATGAAGAAATAACACAGGAACTAACTGGTCAGGGAGTGAAAGATGTGCGGCGAATTAACATCCGTCGTGATGGTGAACTTGTGCCGACAAAACACTTCATTCTAACGTTCAACACACCTCGATTGCCGGAATACATAAAGGCTGGATACGTTCGATGTTCCGTAAGACCTTATATTCCCAATCCATTAAGGTGTTTCAAGTGCCAGCGTTTTGGCCATTCCAAAACAAACTGCCGCGGGACACTTACTTGCGCCCGTTGTGCAGTGGCTGGCCACGAGAGCACTGGATGCACTGCCATTGAAAAATGTGTTAATTGTCAGGGTAACCACACATCTTTCTCACGTTCCTGCCCTAAATGGGAACTCGAGAAAGAGATTGTCACTACGAAGTTTAAAAATAACATCTCCTTCCCTGAAGCTCGACGGCTGGTTAAAGCACGAATACCACCCGATGGTAAGAGCTACGCTTCGGTCGTTGACAAAAGCTATCCCGTCTATCAAACCACTAACTGTCCTCATTGCAACCACGTAGTAACAATGTCCAATCCGGTCCCTTCCACTTCCAAATCTTCTGAACCTGTTGCAATAGCATCTTCATCTGGCAATAAAAGTAAAAATATCATACCTAAATCCAGCTCTCCAACCTCTGAAGTTCTACCAGATTCACGAGATTCATCCGGATTTACAATAGTACACAGGAAGAAAAAACCTAAAATAGCTTCTAAAAATCAATCGTCAAACAATAACCAAATCAAAGCTAACACTGCCACGAAATTTTGGAAAAAATCTCCTCAAACATCTGCCACTGAAAAAGATAAATGTAAAATTTTTAAAAACAAAACTGATAAAAATAAAATATCCACAGCTGAAACGGCCAACTCGAATTCCGAGTCGAGTGCAGAAAACTCCTCAGACACTGACTCTGACTTAACCGTCACCAGTGCTCCTGAGGTATCTAATACACACAAAAACAGGGCACGATCCAAATCTGAGAAGTCACAGAAGCTTAAACAAGCCAAACGTGGACTCTCTCAGAAGGATCTCCCTGCAAAACTTAAAAAATCTGCTCACCACAATTCCGTCGCTCTGGGACTCGCGGATCAGGGGATAGTCCACAAGGACTTGCCGTCTATTTTTGGTGGTGTACCCCAAGTCCCCGATCTCAAACTTCATCCATCCGATGAGGATGAAGATTTGCAGATGAACTGTGATGCGTCGGAAACTCCACCTTGTGTTCCTACTTCGAATCCTCCAACACTCTCTTAATGGGTTCTTTTCTTTCATGGAACTGTCGCGGCATTCGGTCCAAATTACAGGACCTCAAAGGTTTAATTAACTCTTTTAATCCTGTTTGCATTGGACTTCAAGAAACCTTCTTGTCGTCCAATAACCCTCTTAAACTGCGTGGCTATAACAGTGTTCGGAAGGATACAGCCACTGGTAGTAATCACTCGGGTGGTGTTTGTATCCTTACTTCTAATTTATACCCGAGCACGCCTCTTACTTTGCACACTTCTCTGCAGGCTGTGGCTGTACAAGTTCATACCCGATCTTTAGTTACAGTCTGCTGTGTTTATTTGCCACCTCACGATGTAGTTAGTCAACAGGATCTCGAAACCTTAGTGGACCAACTTCCTACTCCATTTATCTTGCTGGGCGATTTCAATGGACATAGTACTTTGTGGGGTTCGGATGTCACCAATTCTCGTGGGCAACAGATAGAACGGTTAATTTCCAATAACTGTCTCTGTCTGCTCAATAATGATGAGAAAACGTACTTCCACGAACCCACACGCACCTTCCACAGTCTCGATCTGGCCATTTGTTCCCCTACACTTCTGCCGTTGCTGCATTTCACCGTCGGAAGTGATCTCTGCAACAGTGATCACTTTCCCATAATAGTCTCCTATGCTGATAGTGGTGGTGCGATTCAATATCCACCACGGTATCTATTCCAACGGGCAGACTGGGGTCATTTCATGCAACTGGCAGATATCACTGAGTCTATGGTCAGTACTGCA